>WOXC01001746.1:0-117500 GCA_011680675.1 Gymnobelideus leadbeateri
TCTCTCTCTCTCTCTCTCTCTCTCTCTCTCTCTCTCTCTCTCTCTCTTTCTCTCATCCCTCATCTCTCTCTTTCTCTCTCATATCTGTCTCTCCAGAACCAGGTCTGGAATATATATAATCCTTGATGAACATACAGTCTATCTGTTTGTGTGTTCATTCATATTGAGTCATGCAGTAGAACTCCTCAGTTTAAGATATGAAATTTTAATGTGCAGAAGACTAGTGGAGTTATTTTTGCTGTTTTTGTAGTCTAAAATACAATGCCATATTTGTATAAGCTCTTAGTAAAATTCACAGTGACTTCTTTATTAGTATGAATTTCTGAAATTATTTTCTAAGGAGTTAGGAATGACAGTTCATCCACAGGATATACTACTTTACCTTCCATGTATCAATTACTTCTTTCCCATATTCAAAGTGATGATGCTAGGACACAGAATAAGAGGACCCCTAGAAATTACCATAGACACCATCCTTAGCAGTTATGGCTCAATTTATATAGAATTAAAGTGTAAAGGGCGTGTATTGACAGGTACCTTCAGAGGTATTGTTAAAAAAAAATAAAACTCATCTGGCACTGTTTGAAAGACTCTAGCTTTGACTAGAGAAATACTGATTTAATTTTAATTTAGCAAACTGTATTCTCCACCTCTGAAAATATCTGTGAATTCAATAGCATTTGATCCTCTTCTTTCCTTCCTGCACTGAACTGAATATTCACAGCTCCTCTCTATAATTGCCATGGCTCGTTGACTGCCTTGTGCCTCTTAGTGTTGGACAAAATGAATGATGAATAACAAATTTATGTGGGCTAGAATAGAAAATTGATTTTATAGGAGGAAGAAATAAATATCCTGGGCATTTTAAATATTTTTCAAAGGTTTCTATTTTAACAGGAGGAAAAAATAAAAGGGAAAAAGATTTTTAAAAGTAAAACATATAAGTGACTCACAATCCATTGGTGTAATTTTTGAGTCATAAGAAACTTTAAGCCAAATCAGCCAGTCTTTTAGTTATATGTAAACTGTTGTTTGGTTTAACAAATGATACTTTTTTTCTCCTTTGTATTCCCAGTTAGTCAAGCCAATCAGCTATGATTTATGATATGCTTCCTCTTATTTGTGCCAAGAACTGTATTTAAGCATCAAGTATATGAAGAAAGGCAAATAGTAGTCCTTATCCTCAAGCAGCTTACATTCTAATGGAGGACACAACATTGTGTGTGTGTGTGTGTGTGTGTGTGTGTATGAGAATGTATATATGGAGTGTGGCATGTATGTGTATATATGTATGCATCCATGTATATAATTATATACCTATGTATATATGCATGATTGCATTGTATATATGTACATAGATTGCATTGTGTATATGCATCCATATATACATTTATGCATGCATATGTGTGTGTGTGTGTATGAATTCTGGGGTCATAGCTATAGGGTAACATTCAGGTCTATGTAGCAGATGAGATGAAATGTGGCAGAAATAATAGCATGAGGAGAAAGATATCCACTATGGCATAATTCTATCAAGATTTGTGATAAATCACAGTTATCTTTGTGGATCTATCTATCCATCTATCTATTTATCTATCTATCTATCTATCTATCTATCTATCCATCCATCTATCTATCTATCCATCCATCCATCTATCTATCTATCTATCCATCTACCTATCTATCTATGCATCCATCTATCTATCTCTCTATCTATTTATACATATGGAGAAACATAGAGACAGAGAAAACCCAAAGCTATCTAGATATATCTACATATGAAGAGATAATCTAAAGTTATCTAGAGATATCTATATATGGAGAGAGAAACAGAGACAGTGAGTACATGGAAGATGATGTCAGTGGAGATGTCGCTACCAAATGGGGGAACTGGGAGAAGACTCATGCACAAGGTGAAATGGGAGCTGAATCTTGAAGAAGCCAGGAAAACTAAGAGGAAAAGATAAGAGGACTAAAAGAATGGAGGACAGACACTGTAAAGGTATAGAGATAGAAAGTGGAGTGTTCAAGGGACAGAAAGTAGGCCAGTGAAGCTGAATCTTAGAATTTATGGAAACATATAAAGAATAAAAAGACTGTCAAGGTAGGAAGGGGTCATAGTTTAAAGAGCTTTCAGTGCAAAACAGAAATCTTAATATATGATTCTGAGCATTGGGGAGTTACTAGAGTTTATCAAGGGATGGGGTGTGTGTGTGTGTGTGTGTGTGTGTGTGTGTGTGTGTGTGTGTGTGTGTGTGACATAAGCAGACTTACTTAATGGTCATAAATAAATGCTCATTGATTATTTTCTTTAACTTATATGGTTATCCCTATACAGCACAGTGGGATAGAGTAAAAATCCCTGGGATAGAGACCTAAGCTCTGACACTAAATAGCCTTGGGATCTTAGGGGAATCATTTCATCCCTCCGGGCATCAGTTTCCTTATTTGCAAAATGAATGGCTTTAGAATGTATGAAGTCTCAAATAACTAGCATAAAATTCATTAAGGCACTTAGTTTCCTAGGACAAATGAAATAACATGTATTACTGTGCTATGCACTATTTAAAGTATAGCGTTCTTTTGAGGTACAGTTAGACATAGGAGTAAGTATCTTGTAATAAAAGGCAAACATGAAGGCTGATTGGTCTTGTTTCATCTTCTCTGAGTCTTTCACTTCCCTCTCTGTTATCCTTTTCATCAGTAATTTGACTTTTAATTCCAAAGAAGAGGGGATTGGGGACAGAGATCTAGGAGTGCATTCTGGCCTAGTTTTATCCTTCAAAGCAATTTATAGCACTCACCACCTATTTCAGTATAGCATAAGGGGCACTTATCCATTTTAACTCTGTTTGCAGAGCTCAGAATATCAACAAACAAGAATACTGAAGACACTTGTGTCTAATGACTCTGACAGCCACCATTACTATGTCAAATATAAGAAAGAGGAGGAGGTCTTAGAAGGGACAAGTTGCATATATTATGTTAGACTTGAAAAAGAAAGACTACAATCATTTGAAAATTGTCAGTGATTAAAAAACCCCAAAATTTATAAAGATTTTTAGAAAAAATTTTATTATATTGGTATAGCATAATGGGAAAGGTACAGCACCTGGGAAAGATGCAGCCCCCTCCCTCAGCCCTTTAAAGTTTTACTTTATTTTATTTCAAAGAGCATGAGAACAAGCATTTGGTTAGCTTGTATGTAGGCAGTTTCCAGAAAAGGCCAGTTTCCAGTTCAGATTTCTTGAGATGTCTATCACCAAGTAAGCATCCAATAAAATGTGTCTAAACACAAAACTGTTAGGGAACCCAAAACACAGGCTTTTCAAGTGGACCCATGCTCTAGGCAGACCCAAAACAAGAACTGTCTTCCCTGGATGTCCCTGAGGTTAGCCTGAGCTATAATTTCAGGTTGACCAATTTCTAGTCATATAAAGCTGGGTTCAAACAATATTAATAAAAAATCCTACAATATCTTTAGAAAAAGAGTATAACGATATTACATCATCTTCATATACCAAAAAAAACTATATAAAAATTGTAGTGATTCCATTTGACTTTTATAAACTATATAATGGAAAAGAGTAATGTTGTCTGAATAAGATTTATTAATAAATAATTAATAAATGTAGAATACTACAGGCAAAATTTAAATTTCACTTGTCCTTTATCATTTAATATCTTACATCATGAAGTAAAACTGTTTAGTTAACCATAGGCACAAATGACTCTTTGCTTTAAATGGCTAAATGTTCCTAAAAAGTTTTGCAGTTATTTAGGATCTTATAGTAATGATAACGGTGCTGGATAGAGGTACAGTGGGAAAATTACTGTAGTTAAGTACACAGAGTGCTGATGATAGAGTATGAGCATTTCGATTTCTTGTTTCAAAAACAGATCATACTTCAAACAACTGAAAAATTTTGTATTATTTTAACTTGGCAATTTACAAGTATTATTTTAACTTGTCAATTTACAATGCCATTCTGGTAGCAAAATAATAATACTAATAATAGCAGTTTAATGCATTCAGAGGTAGAAGGGACTTTAGAGGTCACTAAGTTCAAACTTTTAATTTTATCAATGAATACACAGAGGTCCAGGGAAATTGCCTAAGGTCACACTGCTAGTAAACATCTGATGGAATATCTGAACTCAGATCTTCCTGAATCCATGTCCAGATACCTGTTTATTATGCCAAATTGCTTTTCTTTATGATTTTATCTTGAAAGGAGTAGTGAATCTTAAACTGGTAATACAAATGTACAGATGGTAAGTATTTACCAGTGCATCTTGATTATATGTTGCTGCATATGATTTCTTGTTTAATAATTTCTATTTCAGAAATAGAATCATAGACACTTATAAATAAATGAAGAATTAAGTAGTGTCTAACTCAATCATTTACTTTTTATTTTTCTGATTTAAACTTATGGTTTCCTCAGTGCAGGGAATTCCTATTACAGAAATTCCTTCAATGTAGACCAGCAGCTGTTTTGTAAGGTAGTCTTAGGACTACACATGTATAACTTGGGAGCAAGGGAGAGATTTTGGAACTCAAAATCTTTTAAATGAATGTTAAAATTGTTTTTACATGTAAATAGGGAAAAAATAAATAAATTTAAACACATTTAGAACAGGGGTGGGGAAACTATGGCCTGGAGGTTATATATTACCCTCTAGGTTCTCAAGTAGAGTCCTTTGACTAAATCCAAACTTCACAGAACAAATCTCCTGAATAAAAGGATTTGTTCTGTAAAATTTGGACTCAGTCAAAAGGCTATACCCAAGGACCTAGAAGGCCAAGGTTCCCCACCCCTGTCTTAGGAAATGCCTGGAGGCCTTGAGAGGTAAACAGATTTGTCAGTTGTCACAGGGCCAGTCTTTATAAGAGGCAAGAATCAGGTTTCTAACTCCTGAGCTAATTCTTATAGCCTAGTTTCTTTATTTTTACTTATTTTTATTCATTTTTTTGCTTTTTGGAGGGGCAGGGCAATTGGGGTTAAGTGACTTGCCCAAGGTCACAGGGCTAGTATGTGTTAAGTGTCTGAGTCCGGGTTTGAACTCAGGTCCTCCTGACTCCAGAGTCCACTGAGCTAATTCTTTAGCCACTCCACCAGACTCTTTTTCACTTGTTATTTTTCAGATGAGAAAATTCAGCTTCAGACAAAAGAAACACATTTATGTCTTAGACCATTAATTAACAATGAAGCTGGGGCTAGAAACTCTGACTTCCTGACTTTGTTTCGCTATCTTTTCATGAAGATAAATCCTATTCATTTCCTAGAGATTGTTTTTGTTGAGTTATGTGATCAACAATGACTGCAATATAAAGGCATGCCTTAAATTCTAAGGACACTTAAAATGGACTCACCTCAAAGTTTTCAATTCTAACACGACCTTCTGATCAAAATCTCCTGTTCTACCTCTTACACTCATGTTATCTTATTAAACTTTTTTATTTCTTTCTTTTGGAGGCAATAGTAGTTAAATGACTTGCCCAGGGTCACAGAGCAAGTAAGTTCCTGAGGCTAGATGTGAACTCAGGTTTTCTTGACTCCAGGGCTGGTTCCTTATCTATTGCACCACCCTATTAAACTTAATGTTGCTTTTCCTTGAACTCTTTAGTACTTTCTATGCTTCCTAACATTCCAGTCCATCAGATCTGTAGTGGTCTAACAGTTTTCTCTCCTCATCCTTAACCCAGTCATCAGCCATTCAATGATGGAATTCATTGAATTGTTCCTAGATTTTCCCTAGATTTTCACATTCTCATGGCATGATTCCATTCAGGCTACCTATTTTCAAGTCTGGATAATTTTCCTCATTGTTATGCTCTGCTACTACTCTCCAATCATGTTAATTGGGTTCCATGGAAATTTATATTTATCTAGCCTTAATTTAGAAACTCACAATTATATTGAAATACTTCTTTTCCTCTCTTACTGACATTTTGGTCCCATTCTGAATACTGTTTTAAAGTGTATATTCAATGTCAATAAGTTCACACAAATCCTTTATTGCCACTGTTTTAATTTACTGAGATGAAATCCATCTTCAGTAAATTTCTACCCCTTGAACTTGCCTAATCTACATTGTTAGACTTCTTCATGTCCACACTCATGATTTCACCTTTTCATCTGTTCTCAGGGGTGCCTATACTACTAGTTCCTTCCCTTTTAGTTTCTTCAGAAGAAGAATTGGACTTCAAGCTAAAAGTATCTGAGGTCAAGTTCCATTTCATATATTTTCTAGGTGTGTGCCCATAGGGAAGCCATAATACCTCTATGGGACTCAACTACCTTGTTTGTAAAATAAAGTCTGTTGGATTTGATGGATTCTAAGATGCCTTTTAGCTTCAAAATTATCTTTTCTCCTTGATATATGACCTTCTATTTCTCTATCAGTCCCTTCTCATTAACCTACAAGCCTGTTAATGTTTTTCCAATCCTAAATGCACCACCCCTTAAACCTACTGCTCCCTTAAGTTACCCCACTATAAGCCAATTAACTTCTCTGTTGAAAGGCAATATGTTATAATAGGTAGGACACTGGATTTAGAGTGAAGAAGTCTCAAGTTCAAATTCTTTCAGAGATGTTTGCCAACTGTGGGTTTCTGGCTAAATGATTTAATTTCTGAGCCTCAATTTCCTCATCTGTAAAGTAAGAGGGGGTGAACTTAGTCTCTAAGATCATTTCCAGATCTAAATCTTTGCTATTATAAATATATGATGCTGTCTGGACCTCAGTTGTTTTTTTTTTTTAATCTGTAAAATGAAGGGGTCAAACTAGAAAATCTCTATTTTCCCTTCTAACTATAAATCTAGTATCCTTTGATCCCCTTCTTTTTCCACCATTGTTAACATGCCAAAGTCACCAATGACCTCTTTATTAGTAATCAAAAAAAAAAAAAAAGAATGTTTCTTTTTTTTCCCCTTCCAGGAATCTCCTGGAAACTTTCTATAGGATTAGGCCATTGTTGACAAGTACTTCACATTCTGTATGCTCTTCCTTCCCTGATACTGAACATTCATGAATTTATCTTCTTAACTCTTTGATAATACCTTCATTCCCTTGATTTCTTTTGATTTTCTTTTTCATTGGAACTTCATTTTTTATTTAACTCTTAAATATGGATCCTTAAATAACCTCTTATTTTTGAGTGCCCTACAAGAGTCTAGTCTTGGCTCTGTTTGCCTTTTAAATCTTTCTCTCTCAGTGATTTCTTCTACTCCTGTGGTTTCAGTTATCAATTGTTCAAAGAAGGCAGTTTAACTGTCAATCAGTTGTTGTATCAGAAGTAGAGAGGGATGAAAAGTTCCTACTGTGTTCTGTAAGAAAGCACCAGGGTAGGATGGCTTCCATGTAAAGAGCTGCATTTAAGGTACCCCTAGGGATCCACACTTCCCTTAAATTGTTGGATCCTCCTTTATTTGGTCAAAATCCTGTCAGAAAGTATTAGGCTAGGGATAATATTTTAAGTTTTATTCAGCTTCAAGAGTAAAATAAAATGAGATTGGACATCCAAAAGATAATTTATACTATCAGAGCCTGTTATAAGATCAACCATTATTTAGAGAAGGAAGTTTAAAAGGAACTAAAAAGTCAGTTGATAGACTTCAAAGTTTATTCTCAAGGATCACAGTAAGAAGCAGATAATTTGAAGTGACCATCCAGGACAAAGGAGTCAAATAGAATTAAACAGAATTTAAACATAGGATCACACAAGAGTATGAACATTAAAAGATTTGGAGATCATCTAGAAAAATTACAAAGGACTTATAAATACCCATCCTCTTCATCTTATTGATTAAGAAATCTAGATCCATAGACATTAATTAACTTGCTTAAATTGAATTGAAAATTAGTGACAGAATTGCAATTGAAGACTAGGCTTTCTTTCTCTTGGTCCAGCACTCTTTCCAGAGATTATAAATCCTAAGGAGACAGTGAGAGAAAGATTTCACAGTATTTATGTATATTCTCATATATGTGTATGTGCATACATGTACATGTACATGTGTATATAGAGAGAGGCATATATTAAGAGTATTATGTGTGTGTGCATATATCATTCTGAATTTTATATATTTATATATGTGTGTATATATACATCCATATATGCCTACCCATACATACACATATATGTATATATACATACACATATACGTATATATACATACATACATATATGTGTATATATACATATATATGTGTATATATACATATATATGTGTGTATATATATGTGTGTGTGTATATATATATATGTGTGTGTGCATATATCATTCTGAATTTTATATATTTATATATGTGTGTATATATACATCCATATATGCCTACCCATACATACACATATATGTATATATACATACACATATACGTATATATACATACATACATATATGTGTATATATACATATATATGTGTATATATATATGTGTGTGTATATATATGTATATATATATATATATACACACACACAGAGTCACAGAGTTCTGGAATTTTTGTCCATATATCCGGTAACAGTTCAGTGGCATGATTCAACACTAATTATATGGATTCATAGTTTATGATGAGCCTCCACATTTTATGGATGAAGAAACTGTGGCCCATAGATGTATACAGTAAATTGTTTAAGGTCACATAGACGTAATAATTAACCATGTATCTATATACACAGGCTTAGAATTAATATAACATTGTAATCTTTAAATGTGCACATTCATAATCTACCTTGCCGTATTTCCATTTTATGTCCTAAAAATCGATTATTTTCTAGATACTTCATTGAAATTTTCATCTTATTGCTCTAGAATTTTCAATTCCTCTGGTCTGTTTTTGACACTGAATATACACATACTCTAGTCCTTCAAGAATTCCCAATTTTGTTGGCATCTGTATTCTCTCCATTCAAACAGATCACAACCCCTCTAATGTCAAGTAGATGATCAAGAGTATCTGTGGCCAAAAAAATGCGCTGTCCCATGGTTACTTGGTAGTTACTCTCTACAAATTTAGACTAGGTCTCAATCCCAGACACAGACTGTCATTAGACCAATATACAGAGCTACTCCACCTTTCAGATCTATCTTTTTATCCATATGTTTTCAACAACTCAGAGTAGCTATGTGGTGCAAAGGATACAGCACTACATCTGAAGCCAGGTAGATGAGTTCAAAAACAGCTTGAGATATTCAATAATGTGTGACCTTGGACAAGTCACAACCTTTGTCTCCCTCAATTTCCTCAACTGAAAATGGGGATAAAAATAGCATTCACTTGACAGGTTCATTGTAAGGACTGAATTAGAAAATGTTTGTCACTCTCTTAAAACAGGATCCAGAAGATAGTAAGTATTATAAAAATGTTCATTCCTTTCTCTTCCCCTTGAAGTCATAATGAGGTACATACCTATCAATTCAGTTGAATTTCCTGTTGTGTTTAGTCTTCTCCATGTATTTATAATTTTCTGAGAAACACTTTGAACCTTAATCCATATTATTAATTCTCTCACACAAAGAAAGTTACCATGGCAGTACTGTGATTATAGATTAGTTATTGATTGGTAATTTATAAATTTCTGACTCTTTGGAATGGAACCATATTAAAACACCCCCAAATACATACCTCATTAAACTCCAAGTAGCTTAATCTTATTATATGCTTGAAATTAGTGCAGGGAATCTAAGTATACGTGTATTATACATTTTTGCCAGTTAAGATTGCTTTCTTCATTACAAATAGACAAGATTTTGCTACAGTTATGTATTATAATCTAATGATTTTTTTAGTTTTAAGTTGAAATGAATGCCAATTTTAATTGGCATTTCTCTTATAACATTTACTGCTTTATTTCAATAATGAAAAATGTGAATCTTTTGGTTTGTAAAAATACAAAATGAGTGTAGGGATCAATGCCATATATTGTTACATTCTATGAAGTATTTGTGGGTATATTTCTTAAATCAGAAGTACTTTAGAAACTGTTTACATAATTTTAAAAATGCTTTTCAGCAAATAACTTAAACATCAGTTAAATTTTTACCCAAAAGCTATTGTCATCTTTCTCTTTTCATATATCTCTATAAACCTACACCACTGACATCTATTATATAGGTCATATATTTGATGCATCTTCACATCTAGCTGCTTCACACTATCTGTGTGTTCAGTTAACAACATTATCCATATCCCAAAAGCCCTGCCAATCTTGTTGACCCTTGTCTACAATTTTGTTCAAATTGGGTCTGTCACTTTGGAATTTCTTTTTACTAGGGTGTTATCCCTTAAAAAAAACAAAACAAAACAACTCTTATTTTCCTCTTATTCATGTCAATTTTTTAAATTCCATAACTGGATCTTGAAAGCTTTTCAACAAAAGAAGTACCATTCAGTTCTTTGTGGCTTAGGAAGGAATTTGAAGAAAATTTCATCCAATCCCTTAATTTTATGGTTAAAGAAATCAAGACATGGGGATTTTCAATGATTTGTCCATGTTCATAAAACTAACTTGTGGTCAATTTAGAAGAAGACCCTGGATCTCTTGATCCCAAATGTAAGGGCTCTTTTTCCTCTCTTACCAAGACGTAGAAATTAGAATTGAATGACACCTTACACATTGGCTTTGCTTAGGTATTGACATTTTATAAATGAGGAAATTGAAGAGAGATGTTAAGTATTAACATTTTTAGTAAGGAAAGGAACTTGGATTGTGGGCCGAGATTCTCTGAACTCAAAGACTAAATTTATTGGTCTTTCTATTAAACTATGCTCTTTGAAATTGCCTATTGATGCCCAATATTCTAATAATAAGGCACACAGTAGTATAGATTAGCAGGGGTGGTTATACACAGACTTGAGAAATTTGTCCCAGAGTGCATACAAGTACATCATACTTTGGTTTTAGCACATTCCATGAGCTTCCATACACATTTCTCCCTTGTTTTTCATCAGTAGTAGATGCTCCAGAGTTGGAGTATTGTGTAAAATCTACTAAAATAGATCCAATCCCTCATTATCTCTCTCCTAGAATATTTTAGTAGATTCCTCTTAGGTCTAGCCATTTCTTTTCACTACCCACTCCAATTCATTGACCTTACTGCTCCCACATCAGTCATCTTGGTAGACATTGGTTTCTCCCCTGTTTAAAAAGTGTCAATGATTTCTTTTTGTTTCCTGAAGAAATAGTAACCAGTACTTAAGGCCATCTAAGGTCTTGATCTAAGTATTTCCCTGGCCTTACTCCCAGGCTTATTGTACATGAATCTACTATTGTACAATTTGTATTTCAATTAAAATGGATTATTTTCAAACTTAGAAAATATACTTTAGACCTCTGCACATGTTCTCTAAAACAAGTCATTCTTCCTACTTACTTTCTAACTATGCTTTAAGTTGAAGCTTAAATATGGCATTTTGTGTGAACCATTTACTAATTTTCTCCCAAATTTTATTCCATAGCACTACCTTTCCATGCTTGGATTCTAATTTGTCTTCTCTTAAATTCTGCTAATGTATGTCTTGCTACTATACTGAAAATTTCTTAATGGGAAGAACAGTCTCTGTTTTTACTCCAATGTCACCTTAATAGTGCACATAGTAGAAATTTAAGGACTTTTTATGATATATAACTCTGTTTCATATATTTATCATTGCTTTCTTATTTTGGCTATTGCCTTGGTGCCACAGAGATAGCTGACACAAAAATGAGAAAGATCTACTACTGGTCAAAGCATCATTTCTATACAGAATGTCTATATCTGATAGATCTAGGCTATATGCAATGATTATATACTTTCACTATGGAAAATCACTATAATAAATCTAGCAGCTGGCCATATTGCAACATGTTGTCAATCAAGTAGACTATATTTTCCCTGATAACTCATAACAAAGGTCAGATATTTCATGGTGGACAGCAAATGAAATGTGTGTATTTGGAGTTAGAAAAAAAAAATCCTCTGTTCAAATTCAGGGTCTTCTGGTTATTACCCTTATTATATTAGCGAAATAATTTGACCTTTGGTGGCCTTAGTTTACCCACATGTAAAATAATGTTGTTAGACCTGTTGATCCCTATGATCCATTGAAAGTTTTTCGTAGTTGTTTATAGCTAGATGATGCAGCCAATAGAATCCAGCCTCAGATTCTCATTACCTCTTTGAACCTGGGCAAGTCACTTCAGTGCTGTCTTTATCAGTTTTCTCAACTATAAAATGGGGATAATAAGAGTATCTAACTTGCTAAGCTGTTGTTAGGATCAAATGGGATACTATTAAGTTTTTAGCATAGAGCCTGACACATCATAGTAGTCATTTTATAAATGCTTATTTTCTTCCTTCTTTCTTATTGCTATTAATGGAGTTCTCACCAAAGAACTGATCACATATTTTTATTTAAATTCTAATATTTTCCATTAAATCCAACAAAACCTCATTATTACCATGATGGTCCTAATTTTATTGATATTATTTTGGATACAAGACAGTCAGCAAGCATTTATGTGAGGCTTACTATGTACCAGGTAATGCCCTAAAAGTTGCAGATATAAAAAAAAAAAGACAAATTCATTCCCTTACTTCAAGGATCTTATAGTCTAAAGGGAAAAACAACATGTAAATAGTGAGATACAAGATATATAATGAAGATGGGAGATAATCTTAGAAGGGAAGTCACTGATAAATGAGAGCAGATTATTTACTTTGAAAAAGTCATTTTGTTTAATTTACTTACTCTATCTAAATAGTGTTATCTACTTTGATGTTATCCAGAGACTTCAGTTATATTTTGGAAGTTAGCTTTTGTTTTCTTACTTAACTAGGTAGAGGCCATTTTTATATTTATTAAAATATATATGATTACATGGTAATTATATTGAGATTCTAATAAATAGTTTGTTGACCACCTAGTTATTGAATAAAACCGTACATAATACAATGTATATTGATTTCATGTTTGTTTCAACACTTCAGAAATATGCCTTAGGGTTTGTTTTTCCCAAAGGAATTGGCAAGCAGGATAGGTCTTTAACTGAACTAAATAACATACTCTACCAGTCTGAGTTAAATTGATTAAACTATATTATTTGAAAATAACCAAAAGAGTTTCTCTTTCAGTTTTTAATTTTGAAAGGTGAGAAACCAAGTCATATATGAAGTGAGATAACTTACAACAAAAGTTATTTGTGGTAATATGGTTTAATAAATGTTCAGATATGTGATGACTATATTTGTTGTAGGGTGTTGTTTTTTTTTTTCAATCCAACCTCAGATATGAATGGCATACACAGAATGTACAAAAGGGCGGTCAGATGTCTTTCTAACATATTTGTTTAGGTGATAAATATGGATTTTCTTTTTACTGCTACAGGACAGTGTTATGTGGTTGACTTTTGACTCAAACGACTTAGATTTTAATTGTAACTCAGATGTTAGTATGACCTTGGGCAACTCACTTAATGAGCCAGGGTCTAAGTTTCTTTCTCTGAAAAATGAGAGGTTTTTACTAGATAGCTTCTCAGCTTCCCTATAGGTTAAGCTCTATGATATCTATTTTGTTTAAGTGTCTGTTATACTACTTTGTTTAGAAGACCCTTGTCATTCTCTTCTAACAGTGCCTTATATGGAGTAGCTACTAAATAATGTTTCTTTATCAAATATTTAAAAAGGAAAAACTCCCAGTGTATTACAAGTTCATGTATAAGACTTCTTATGTATTGATTAAAGTATTGCAAATACTTTGCCAATGTTCAGCACATAGTAACGATAAGTAATCAGTGAATGAATGAATTCATTAAAAAAGTCTTAAGAAACAAAAGGTAATTTATATATATATATATACATATAGCATATTATACATATGTATTATTACTATATATATTATCTGTTTTCTATAAATTATTTATCCATTATCTTTATCTCTCAATTATTTATCTAATCTTTTCTATCAATTTGTCTCTCTCTCTCTTTCTCTTTCTCTCTCTCTTCTTCCTTCTCTTCCTCCTTCTCCTCCTCTTCATCTCTCTTTCTTTCTCTTTCCCTGTCTTCCCAAATAGAAGAAAAGATTCAACAAAGGCCAACAGATACTTGATAGAACTTCATCTTTACTTAGATAGATATGTTTATTATTAGTGAAAGTTATAATCCCCTTAATACACTAGAAGACTTTTTGTGTCTTTTCAAAAGTCACTAGGTAAATAATACTTGAGATGCCTTATGGCTCTCTCACATTTAACCATGTGACTCTCCAGTATTTCTTCGATAAACTGCAGTTCTGATTTTTCTGAGATTATGATGATTTATTAGTCACTATACAACCAGAAGGACAATTTTGGTAGTAAAGCAATGGGCTTTAGTATTATCCAATTGTCATCTAATAGGAAAATGTTTATTTTATTCAATTTCTTTTCAACAATATCTTTCATAGATACATAATGAATTTTGAACTAGAAGGAACCTTATCTAATCAAATATCTAATCAAAACCCGTCATTTTTTACATCATGAAATTGAGAACCCAAAGTTTTAGCAATTTGTCAAAGAATACTCAAGGGACATATGCAAAAGCTTTGATTCAAATCCAGATCTTTTGAATATAAATACAATATTCTTCATTGCAAATAATAATGGATTTCAGTGAAGAAACACTGATGTGTTGATGGGCTAAAACCCACTGTTATCATATTATCTGTCAACAGGAATACTGAAAGAACATTGGCATTGGATAGGTAATTATTCTTTTTTTTAGATTCTGCAAAGGACTTCCTCTATACCATTCAGGTCCCATAGGTGAGCACACTGCCTTCTTGCATGGTTCATTTGATGTTAATCTACTTTAACATTGTTCATCCAGTGAATGGTATTATTTTAACATATTAATGATAGACATTTCCTTTCAGTAGATACTTTTATTTTGTATTTTTTAAATGTTTATTTGAAATCCACAAACAATAGAGACAAAAGTATTTTATATTCTCTAGACTACAAAAAAATGCAATTTGCTATGTGAAAATGTCTGTAAAGTCTGCCTATTCCTTCTGATATTCCATCAAGGATAACTTCAAAGTATGGTACACTCGTGGTATAAAACTCAGAAATAGAGAATATCGTTAGCAAAGATATGGGACGGAGCATCTTTTGGGGACAAACAATTTTCCAAGTTGACTGAAGTATAAAGTGCATGGTAGGGGATAATATGAGAACCAGTTTATGGAGGACCTTGCATGCCAGAATGAGAAATTTGAATTTTTATTGCAAGGACAGGAGTCACATGAGATGTTTCAGCATAGTGGCATGACCATATCCTTGTGGTCATGGGTGGTGAAACTGACATCTTCACTTACCTTTTCAAGTCAAAACTGTGAGCCATCCTTCTATTTTGTTGCTACTTGGTTTATCTTCTGATTTGCTTTATGGTAATTATTACATTATAAATATGTCTCAATTCTCCCCAGTACTAAGTATCTCCTTTGCTTTTTTTTATTTTAATAGTGTCATCTATGTGATCTCTTTTATTCTTTTAGAATGTTCTCCTTTTTGAAATATCTTAATATTTTATTTTATATTGCCTTTAAATTTTTATCACCTCCTGCATAGCTTTCTCATTTACTCCTATAAAGACTTTTTACTGTTTTGTGAGAAAACACTACTTGCAATCTTGTATCCTCTTCTTCTGTTATATTTTTGAAGTGAATTACTATCTCCTACATATATATGTATATATTTATTTATAGACATACAGATATACATACATACTGCTATGAACTATCTTCTGGATAAATTTTTGTGGATCAATTGTTTACTGATGGCTGGGACAATTATTTTCCCTGTCTTTTTAGTCTCCATTTTGTAGTGACTTGCATTTGTTGAGGTTTTCAAAGAAATAGGTCTACTAGCAAGGTTTTTCTACGTGGTAGTAGCTTGTTCAAACAAGTTAGATCTGAGATGCTATAATCTCATACAGCGTCTTCTGATTTTTACCCTCCTAATTAGTTATCTATCTTGACCTTTGCTCTAACCAGTCAATGATTATCTTTTAAATACTCACCTGATTCTAAAATGACTGCTATGTCTCTATAGTTTTCCATCTGTTAAGGCAAGTATATTTTTCTGTGAATATGGGTGTGTGGATGTCTTCATGTTATATGGTGTGTGTGTGTGTGTGTGTGTGTGTGTGTGTGTGTGTGTGTCTGGGAGTGTGTTATGTTGTGTGTGGGTGTTGGTGTGACATGTATAATCTTCTTCACTTTCAGTTATATAGTTTTTTAGAGGGCAGCCTAGGACCCAAATCAAAAGCTTTCTGGCTTGGCAGTTTGGTAGCATTTGGATTTCACTGGCATAGCCCTGGAATGCAAAATCATTTTGATGACACCAAAAGTCATTTCAGTAGGACCATAAATTGAAGAATAATGAGAATGCTTGTTGACTAATTTCTATATGGTATTGAAACAAGTCTGTTAGAGATTTGCCTAAGGATATTTACCAAATACACTTTTAATTAAGAAATTCTGCTGTTGCTTCATACCTTAACAATACGAAATACTTAATACTTATATTACTCCCTAACATACTTATGTTATTCTATAACATATTTATTTTATTCCATAGCATACTTATGTTATTCACAGTACTTAAATACTTAGGCATTTATTCATACTTAATGGTATGAAATAAGATACCAGTTATTTCCTACCTTAATGGTATATCATTTAACTAAGTTTCAGAATATCTCAGGTCAGAAACCATCACAAGTAGATAAAAGAATAGTTAAAAATGTGACAGTTGCATTTTTGTAGCTATCTTATTTTAGAAACTATCTGTGGGTTAAGGGCCCCAGAGAAGTTATGAATAAATCCATATTTATAATTTAATATTTTTATAATTTATATATAGATATTATGTTAGAAATTATGTTAGAAATTCAGAAGCTTATCAGAGAATAAATTGGAAAAGGAATTATAGGACTTCAAAACAATTAAAAGATGATAAGAGAATCAAAAAATATTTAATATATCAAGAGTAGCAAATATTTGGATAAAAAACAACCATCAACATGGGGACAGAGGTAATTACTTTCACTTCAATTTCATTTATATAGGAAACTCTTGCTTGAAGAAAGCCTGTCTCTCCAAACAATTTGCCTTCTTGGCAACTTAGCATTTTAGAGAATTGTCAATATCAATGTCAGCTTAAGCTACTTGCTCAGAGTCACAAAACTAGTATATGTCTAAGGTGGGACAAGAACCCAGGTCTTGTTGGCCTCTGAAACCAGTGTCCTATCCACTATGTCATGCTGCATCTCTAAATTAAGATTTTTCCATGTCTAAAGAAGCTATTTTACTTTTTTTGGTCAGTACTTCATAAATATGACATATTTGTGTATATAGTATAAATAGGCTCACCTACTTACCTGAACATGAATTTAACTACCCTGACCCATGTTTACCTCTTCCCCATATTTGAATTTTCTCCCCCTAGCCAAATCAAGACTTCATTATTCACAGGCCATCTTGCTCAGGGACTATTAAAATAAACACGCTGTACATAACTACAATCAAGTTTCATATTTTCATATAGGTGGGGGATCCCTGCTTTTCTCTTATACAATAAATTTATTAACAGTTCTGATAATAATTGTAGTTTTGTCCATAGCTCCTTGAAATCAAAACCTCAAAAATCATGTTCCTTGGATCTCCCTGTTACCTGCCTCGTTGTGCTGACCATTTGTCTATGTGTCTTTTGTTAAATAAGTACAGATCCTATTCTGGGAAATGCAGCCTAAATATAAATAATGTCTAAGCCTTTTCATCTAGCTAATTAGTAAGACATTAATGATTGTGTTACCTAACTCTGTACTAATGTTGGAAGGTTGGTGCTACTAAGAAATTCATGAATATTTCATTCATTTATATTGTACTTAAATCCTTCCTTGATATTCAGTAGGATCATAGAATTTAAAGGTAGAAGGATATTGTAGATATCATCCATTCTAATCCTTAAATTTACAGAGGAGGGGACTGAGGTTTTGAAATGTTAATTAAGTGACCCATGCTCACTTACTAGTAAATAGCCTCTAGGATCCAACCCAAGAGCTCTGACTCCAAAACCCATTTAGCTACCTTGTTCCTCCTCCCTCAATTCCTTTATGGAACCTTTCAAAGTTTCCCTTGTTACTATTGTTATTGCTGTTGTTGTTTGTAATGCACATACATGAATTTTCAAGATGAAAATAATTCTACCTTGTATTTGCAAAGAATACTTAGCTTTTCTTAGTGTTTTCAGCTGTATTACCACATTTTATTGTCAAAGCAAATATTTTAAGCCTTCTTTAAAAATCCTTAATTTTTATTTTTTCTCTAATTGCATGTGCAAACACTTTTTTTCTAATTTTGAGTTCCAGATTCTCTTCCCCCTTCCTTTTTCTGCCTCATTGATATAGCAAGCAATTTGACATAGGTTATACATGTGTAGCCATATGACCAAATTTCTAGGTAAGTCATTCTATGAAAGAAAACAAAGGCAAAAGAAGGGAAGAAAGAAAGAAAGAAAGAAAGAAAGAAAGAAAGAAAGAAAGAAAGAAAGAAAGAAAGAAAGAAAGAAAGAAAGAAAGAAAGAAACAAGAAAGAAAGAGAAAAAAGTATCATTGATAAGAAGTCAGGCTCTACTAGTTCTTTCTCTAGAGATGGTTTGTACCTTTCATCATATGTCCTACAGAATTTTCCTGGATAGTTTTGTTGTTAAGAATTATTGATAGTAGATCATCATACAATTGTAGCAGCAAGCACCCTAGCATACCCAGGATAACTGCTAGCACAGGTTCTTAGATCTGCTTTTCTAAAGGAAAGCAACTCAAAATGGGTTAACAATCCTGCTTTAATCAAACATATTTCATTTACCTAGTTGAGGGGGAAAGGTTCAGTACCCCAAACTTCAGAGAATACAGACAGAAGTTACGAGCAGACAAAAAATAGACAGAAACAGATCAGCAGACAGACGTCTAGCTGTCTGACCATTATATCCATACCTAGTCAGTTACCAGAGAGGGAAGTACCAACATCTGGGTTTTCAAATCCACGGGGCTCAATGGTTGCCCAGAGTCTTGTCTGGTGAAATCACAGCTCTTCTCAAAGTGAGCCCCAAAACAACACCTCACATCAGGGTATATATAGCCTCTCCTGGATCAGAGAATGTAACAACCCTCTTGACCCACTGCCCAATCACAAAGTAACAAGGTGTGGGCATTCCCAAAAAACAAGCCTCCTCCCACAGGCTCCATGTGACCACTTTCAACCTATTAGGGGGCAGAGTATATTTTCAAATCTGGGAAGGTTCTCATAGTCACTTAAGACTATAACAGGGCCACAGGCCAGGGAAGATCTTCAGATTCTCATTCCCATAACAACAATATGTAAAGCCAAGCACAAGCAGTTTTCCAGAGCACTGCTTCTGTGAACAGCTTTCAAGGTTATAATTACACAGTATAGTGAACTCTCTATTTATTCAGTAACAAATTAAGATAAAACATTCACAGAAATTAAAATACAGCATTCACAATGTTATTACTTAAAAACTTATCAATAAAGTGACCACATAGTTTTAACCAAAGTGGTCACATAGTAGTAAGCAAAAGATAACATTCATTTAGTAACACAATAATTTAGTGAGTCCTTAATTTAATCATTCTTAGGGAGGCTTGTCTCCTTAATGGACACAAAGTACAAAAGGTCAAAGTCCTCCACCTCTAGGTCACATTATCTTATTCTCTGCAATCAAAAAGTCCTCTTTCTTTTTAATTGGAGAAGTACTTAACTCAATCATCTAAACATAAAGGTCAAAGTTCTCCACCCTTAGGCCACAGTAAGTCATGATTTTCTCAGTTTGCATTAAAAGGAGAGGTCTTTTCATCTTGACTTGAGGCAGACTCTCAGCTTTCATGGTTCCTCTTCCATGGTCCTAGCTCCTGTCCAAATCTATCCAATTGCCATCAAGTTCAAAGGCAGACAGCTCTCAGTTCTTTGTCCAGCTTCTTGTGCAGTTCCTGTTCTGTATTGAAGGTCACAGTGTCTGGTCCATATCAAGTCCTTCACAGTTAATATCCCTGGGAAGAAAAAGCAATGGCTGCTACCCTCATTAATTCACTTTCTACTTTTGAAATCAACATAGACCCAACAACAAGGTCTGTGGAATCAACACAAATCATCAGTATAGTCCCAGGACCTCTGAAATTGTCAGCAAGACCCTCCTCCAGGATTTCTGTAAGCACAGAAGAAAATCCTCTTTCAGGGCTTCTGAATCAGCAGCAAGGACCCAGGGCTTCTCTAACAACAGCATCATCCTCTATTAGCAGATGAATCTGACAAAGTAACATCAAAACAGACAGACAAAATACTGACACCACAGCCATGCCTCCTTCCAGATTTCCCCTCTTCTCATTTCTCAGTTCTTCTTAAGTCTTAGTTCAGTCCTCAGTTCTCATTTCTCTTTTCATTTCTTCTTAGCCCCCAGTTCCGTTCTCAATTTTCTTCTCTCTCTCTAGCAGTAGCCGCCCAGCCTCCAGATACTTGCTCCCAGAAGCTCTGGCCTCTCTCAGCTTAGGCTTTTCCTTATATATAGTATTAACTCCTCCCTGATATGTCAATAAATCCTTCCCACTGTGGGATTTCCAAGTTCTGGGTCTTAATACTTAACACAATCATTAACTTGGAACAAGGTGCTAAGTACATGTTTGATTGCAAATACAAGGGTCAGGGAAGATCTTCAAATTCCCATTACCATTACACAATATTGCTATTACTTTGTATAATGTTCCCCTGATCTTACTCTTTCATTCTGCATAATTTCATGTAAGTCTTTTTGTTGTTGATGTCATTGTTGTTTTTGATTTCCTGAGAGTATTCTGCTCATTTTTTCTTAAAACACAGTATTATTCCATCATAATCATATTGACATTCATATTGTCTGAGTATGTCAAAACTAAAAAGAAGGGTCACATATACTCAATTTTCATTCTTTTAAAAACAACAACAACAACAACAACATATTTACTGGGAATGTAGAAAAAGAATTGAAACACAAAACATCCTCCTAAACCGGGGAACCATAATCCTTGGAGAGAGTGGATTCAAATTAAAGAGATGGGCATTCTGCCCCTTTTCAACACATGAATGTATTTCATGGACTTGGAATTTCTTTCCTCTCTTTGTAGATTCTCTTTAAAGGTCATATATAATGTAAACATTAATTATAGGCTTTTTGTTGTTGCTATTGATAATTAAAAACAAAACCAGTAACCATTGATTTGGAAAATGCTAAAAAGTAGGGGCATATGGATATGAAATTTTATTACACCACTGGAAGTGACAAATACAAGGCATTTGGAAAAACCACAGTGTGCCTTGTATTATACAGAATAATGGGCTAAGAGTCATGAAGATATGGGAACAAATTGGACATTTGATAGCTGAGCAAATCTAAATGACCTCTCTATGTCTCAATTTCCTCTTCTATAAAACAAGGGTTTGGATTTGATAACTTCTAAGGTCCCTTCCTGCCATAATTAATGATCCCAGAATCTCATAATGTCAAAAGAAATAACCAGGACCAGGGAAATGAATATACAAAATGATGATAACCTTGTGAAAGGACAGAACAATATAATGAAAGCAATTCTAGGTAATCAAAATGGACAACCTTGTCCCTGAAGAAGAGTTTAGAAAATGTGTTCCCTTTTCCTCATGGAATAGTGAGGTTCCATGAGATATGGGATGCTGCATGTACATTCAGATATGGTATATGCATTGATTAATGAACTGGTCAGAGGACGAGGTAGAGAGATCTTCAGAAATGAATGAGATGTAAAAAACAAAGTCATAAATAATAAAGAAAAACATTTTTTAAAGTTTCTGCAAGTCTTGTCATTTGATAGTCCATTTGTCGCTTCATTTAAATATTACTAATCAAGGTGGCTAGGTGGCACAGTGAATAGAGCACTGACCCTGGAGTCAGGAGGACCTGAGTTCAAATCTGACCTCAGACACTTAACACTTACTAGCCATGTGACCTTGGGCAAGTCACAACCCCAATTTCCCTGATCTCCAGCCTCCAAAAAGAAAAAAATAAAATAAAAAATTACTAATGCCTGTTAGATAGAAAAAGCTGAATTTGTGATTTCTGGAAAGATTAAATTTGAAATATTTTATTTTATACTGCAAATATGTGTGTACAAAATATTTGCATAATTGTAATCAACAGATACAAAAAGCAAAATTTCATATAAAAATGTAATTCCATAAATATACTTCTGAGATTCTCCTTCTTTCCTAGAATGTTGTTGGGCTCATGGAATTTAAATGATTCTTTTTAAGGGGGACAGGGGTATAGAGATGAAGGTATTTGACTTGAGGGCATGGTAGAGTACAGTCTGGAGAGAAATGACATATAGCTGGTCTTTTATTGGAAAAGGGAGGAAGTAATTGGAGCTAAATGACTTGCCCAGAGTCACACAGTTAGGAAGAGTCTGAATTCAGATTTGAACTCAGGTTCTCCTGACCTCAGGGCATGTGCTGTATCCACCAGTGCCACCTAGCTGCCCCTCACAACCTAGCTGCCCCTACTTTCATCCTTTAACATAACCTTACTTTCAACCTTTAATGTGACTCACTCAAGGACTTTGATATTGGACATTGCTATAGTTTAAAAGTTGTTCAGAGTCATCACTATGCTCAGAGTTCCAAATACTTATTTGGTTTCGTTAGTGAAATTAATTTGTTTTATAAATAAAAGGGTCACTATTAAAATAATTACTTACAGTATATGGATAATATCAGAATTCTTGGTTCACAAATAAAACATACCCCCTTGATCTAAGAGTTTTCAATTTTTCCAACTACTTTCAAGTTCCTTATATCATTTAATTCTCAGAATGATAATTTTGCAGTTTACCCACACTGGTAAACTGTGCCATGATATCATGGATATAAATTGGATGGGAATTTACAGATTATTTAGTCCAATGCCCATCTCCAGCTTGTAGAGAAGAATCTCAAGACTAAAGTTTAAATGATTTGCCCAAAATCACACAGGTAATAATTTGCAGAGAAAATTAAACCTAGGCTCTTTTGACTGTATTGTCTTTTGAAAAATGATGAAATTTGGCAATGAAAAAGTTACATAGTTTATATAAGTCACACAACTAACTATAGATAATGTAAGAATTAG
The DNA here is from genome assembly GCA_011680675.1 of Gymnobelideus leadbeateri. Taxonomy (NCBI): domain Eukaryota; kingdom Metazoa; phylum Chordata; class Mammalia; order Diprotodontia; family Petauridae; genus Gymnobelideus; species Gymnobelideus leadbeateri. The sequence continues at coordinate 23,219 of WOXC01001746.1, forward strand.
AAATCTAATTTTAATCATTTTTTCAGGGGAATATATTTCCTGCAAAGTTATGCTAATATAGTTCTTTGATATTTATACACACATTAATATATACATGTATGTGCACATATACAGATAACTATATGCTGATATTCAATGGAATTTATAGTTATAAATAGATCATAGATATAGAGAAATTTATAAATATAGTTACACACCCATGGTAAAGCATGTCTAAACCTAGCTCAATGAAAATGACATTTCCTTTATTAAGAAAATGGTCTTTATTAAGATCAAATGGTTGAATCACCGAGTAACAATGAAATCATGTAACCATGCCTTTTATGAAATAATAGAGTATTTTTCAATGGCTCTTCTCATTTAATTTTACCTTCTCTCCCATACATACTATTTGATATAAAAAGACATTGAAGAATTAGAATCAATCTAAAGAAAGGGGACAAAATGATAAAAGGACGAGAGGCTATGAAGAAAGATTAAGGGTATTTAATATGTATAGCTTAGAGAAAAGATGACAAATGGTGAATATGATAACTACCTATAAATACTTGAGAGAACATAACACCAAAGAGGAGGAGGGATTTTTATAGGCAGCTTAGGAGTTAGAACAAGGAGTAATGACCAGAAGCTTAAAAAGATCAAACTGAAATTAAATATAATGAAAAATGTATCTGTCATTGAGGACAATTAGACAATGGAATCATTGTACTTGTAGATAATATTATCAAAGATGATTTTAAAAAAGGAGCCCAGCTAAAATCCTCAGAAAATTAATAGATGGATAAGCTATTTTATAACCTGGCTGATTGGAATATTCTTTTAGTGTATATTCTTTATGCCTTAAAACAAAATAATGATCCATGAAATAGGAATGCTCATTTCATTGAAATCCCCAGTTCTGGTCAAATCCTTTTTGCTTCTCTTTTTGCCCTCTATTTTCAAACTAGCTCTCCATTTCAACCCAAGTGTTTTTCTCTGATCCCTATTTTAATTGATGTTTCTTTAGAGACCACTTAGAAATGGCAAAGGGGATAGCTATGTGTCACAGTGGATAGTATGCTGGGCCTGGAGTCAGGAAGACTCATCTTCTGAGTTCAAATATGGCCTAAGACACTAGCTGCATGACCCTTGGCAAACCAATTAATCCTGTTTACCTCAGTGTATCCATCTGTAAAGTGGGCTGGAGAAAGAAACAGCAAAACACTCTAATATCTTTGCCAAGAAAAAAAACATCAAATGGGGTTGTGAAGAGAGCACATGTCCAAACAACAAAATCATCAGAAATGGCAGAAATATATGGTTAGCTTGCATATTGGCTCTCTATATTTTACTTGCATTTTAGTATATTTCTTGATCTTTTTAGCCCTTCTGCCGTTTATTTCTTCACGTTTTTTTTAAATTTCTTCAAAGTTTGAGATTCTTTTCCAGGATTGAATGGAAAGAGGATGTGATAGAATAGAACATAAGCTCAAGATCACAATAGCTTTTCTAAAATTTGCTCCAGGTTTTGGAATCTGCCTAGTCTAGTATTGTGGCCTATGGGTTAAGTGAATCTCAAGGTCACAAAATGAGTTTTTCGTAGAAAAGAACCATTTAAGAATGGTATGAGGTCTGCAAATGCTGCTAACAGGGCACCCAGGATAGCTAATCAACCTTATATAGGTAAGAAGTTAATGTCAGATATATTTCACACATATGCTGAGATCCATTGATATTATCATACACAGTGACATTATATCTCAATCATTGTTCTCTCCCTTCAAATAAGTGTATATGTGTCACTTTATTTTTCCCAGTGGATTAACTTGCATCTTTTCCCTCAGGGTGCTTAAGTTTTGCCAGTCTATCTACTTTGTTCTTTCATTTTTTTTCTCTTCTGTTAAATGTCTCTATTTGTGCTTAATTTAAAATCAACAAAACTTGATCATGATACAAGCATGCTTTTTTCCTGTGGTTCCATAAGGTTTTGAGAAAATAATCTTAAAATTGTATATTTTATTCATTATATAATATATAAGTATGTATAGATAGATTCAAAATATATTTTATTTTGACTATATGATGTTATTGGTAAAAATATCTATCAGGTAAAGAAAATTGTCCTACCGATGATGATTGGGATCTTTGCAGTTTATGATCATAGAGATTTGGCTAGAACACTAAGCATTTAAATAGTTTATCTAGGGTCAAAAAGCCAGTATGTATCAGATATTACTCCTGAAATATTCTATTAAATGTCTATAGTACTTTATAAATGTTAGCTATTATATTATTGCCATACCCTCCCCTTGAAATGTATTTTAATAGCCTCCTAACTGGTATCTGTACTCAATATTTCCTCCTCACCAATTCATCTTTCATAAAACTGTCAAAATAATCTTCCTAAGGTAGAGATCTCACCATGGTAACATCGTGCTCAAAGCAAAACAAAACAAAACAATAAAGAAAACAAAATAAAACACATACATATACATGTGCACATATATGCATATATATAATCTTTTCATTATATATATAAATATATTACATGTTTATCATCTATCCATCTATCTATGTCTTTTAATTGAAGCTTTGATTTGCAACCTCAAGACACCAAAGAAATTGTATTTTCACATACCCATTCTTAAAGAGGTCTTTGTAACATACAATGACTTTAAAGAAGGAGTGGAATTATAATATTTTAGAGCCGGGAGAAGTCTTAGAGATCATTTTCTAGCACTCTATTTTTAAGAAGGAAAAACTGACATCCAGTGAATTTGTCATTTGTGCAATATCACACAACCAATAGCAATCTACTCTGAATTGGGGAGGTGGGGGAGAGTAAGTCATAGAAGACTTTGCAATGCATGTCCACATATTTTAAAACATAAAACTAGTTAATGAAATGCCTAAAGGCCTTGTATAATCTTTGGAATTCTGAACTTTTATTAAAAATATTATATATCACCAGGGATATAAATATCCATTTAAAATTCAATTCCCCTGTCATCTGAGCTGTACTTCACTTAATTGTTATATATAAAAATTATATAGTGGTTGAAAGGCCATTCTTCTCAGGGGACATATATAAAGATAGAGAATGTTCTACATTTCTTTGTTTGCTTCATTTTCTTCAAAGAATCTATATTATGGGACTATGGAGAAACAACCCTGTGATAATGTGCTTAGGTTGTTTTAAGATTATACATTGTATTAATTCAAGAATAACTCCCTGGAAAACAAGTATGATGTGATGCAAGGTATTTTTTTTCCTTTTTTAAATAGATATACTTTCAACAACCAAGCAGTGGTGGTTCTAAAGAAATACAGGCAGAGAAAAATCAATAATTCCAAAATCAAAAGTATGAGATCCCATTGACACATCATAACCTAAATCTTGAATTTGTTTAAAAAAAAATTCCAAGTATCACCAAGGCAAGAATCCTTTAAGTTAATGCGCATTAAAAATACTACATGAGAAATGTGATTACAATCATTTTAATTGATTTAATCAGTGCCCTATTATTGCACCTGTGTGTTGGTATGACTTCATCCTTGAAGGGTTACACATGCGTTTTCTTTGAACATTGCAGTAAGATTTGGTGTTGTAATATGAAAAATTATACAAATCACTTTATATTTGGTTATTAATTGGTTGTTTCTCCTGCAGTTAAGCCAGTATCATTTGTTGAAATGCCACTGTTTAATGTATCTCATAATGTCTGCTAAAGGATCAAATTACTCACAAGAGAGAGCCTGAGGAGTAAGATCAATGCATTTATATTAGTGGAAATTACCACTGATTAATGAATGCAACACTGATGTAGCCAATATGGAATTGAAATTTACTGTATTCCTTCTTAGAATCTAACCTTGCTGTCACATTTATAAGTTTAAAGTGGGATTAACTTGTCGAGTATAGAAAAATAGAAAGTGTAACAATCTAATCATTAGTTTGAGATGTAAAACATTTTGAATTTCAACAAGCAAGACTGCATAAAAGTTGACACTGAAGTAAATAAATCAAAAGGCTGACTTATAACCACATTATATAGATAACCATTTGACACAGAATTAATCAATTAGTGTAAACTATTTATCAAGTACCCTACATTGTGCGAGACACTTTGATAGGTGCTGGGAATACAAAGATAAAGAACATTATTTCTATTTCTTATATCACCTTCTTAAGAGACCTTTAAGACATTCTAATTCCTTTAGAAAGATATTGCAAAAGAGGATATTTTACAAATACCTTTTACTCAAAAATTATTTTCAATTAAAAAATCCAAGATTTTTTTAATGGCTTGTCCTTTTTCCCCTACTTTGAACAAATCTGAATATTGATGATTTGGTGTAGTAATACTGCCTCTAAGTTAATGCAGTTTGTATATGTATCTAATTTATAAACTACAATTAGCACAAATAACTAAAAGAAAGCAAAATTAACATTCTTGTCGATTTTCCTCTTGAATTAATTAACTGCTAGGTAAATGAAAAAATCTTTTTATTTACAATTTCATTCTTTACTGATTAAAGACAAATTAATGGCTTTGTAATTTCTTAAAATAATAATGAATATATGGATGAAGCTAAATATTCACTTCATCAAACCAGGTGGGTAAATAGAAGAAAATATTATCTCCATTGATTTCTTCTCCACCTCTTCTTCAATCTCCAGTCTTCCCCTTTTTTCTCCTCCTTCTTCTACTTTCTTCTCTCCTTCCCCCCACCCCCACAGGAATCTGTTAGTTACCTTTTTAATATAGATTCTTCAGATTCCACAGGAAAGATGGGGGGCATGGGTGGGTAAGTTGGGTTCCAGTTTTGTAGAAACAGTTTTACGAATGCCTAAAGCCAGTAGTAGATTTCCAATTCCACAAGACTAGGGTAGAACATAACATGTGGACATTAGAAAATTGCTGCACAAAAAAAAAAAAAGAAAAGAAAATTGCTGCACCTTATAACATGCTATTAAAAAGTAAGGTTTTGGTCTTCCAGAAATGTGTTACTCTCTACTCTCTGATCCACTTGAGTGGGCAGAGATGTGCCCAGCATGGGTGAGAATCTGTCACCACTTAACTAACACTAGTAGTAGCCTGATGTGTGATAGGGTAGGTTTTCTAAGAAATATAATACTCTCATCTGTCAGGTATTTTACCTGATGCCCTTTCTCGTTCCAGCCTTATCCCCAGTTGTGAGATATCATTATATCTGACTCTGTCTTCCTCTCTCTTTCTGTATTTTTCTCTCTCCCTTCCTTCTTTCTTTCCGTTTTTCCTTCCTTCCTTCCTTCCTTCCTTCCTTCCTTCCTCTCTTCCTTCTTTCCTTCCTCTCTCTCTCTCTCTCTCTGTCTCTCTCTCTCTCTCTCTGTCTCTCTCTTTCTCTCATTTACTTTCCTCTTTATTTTTATTTCTTACAAGGTAATTCTTTACTTAATATTGGATTATCAACAGATAAAATAGGTCATTTATATAGCACTTATGTGTCAGGCACTATTCTAAGAATATTATCTCATTTGATTCACACAACAACCCTATAAGATAGGAGTTATCAGCATTCTCCTATTACAGATGAAGAATATGAGGAAAGCAGAGGTTGTGACTTTCCCAAGGTCACACAGCTAGCATTTTAGGTCCATGTTCTAACATGACCTATTCTTATTATTGTGCATTTGTGCATACAGAAGTCGTTTAATAAATATTTGTTGAATTTAATTGAATTTCAGTAATTCCTAACTATTTTCACAATGTTCTGATTGGGGAGTATTATCATCAAATGACTTTCATTATAGGTACCAATGCCAGTTAAGATTATAGGTTATCTGGATCATGAACGCTATTATGAAGCTTAGTTTTGTTACTGCTTCATAAAATTTGACAATATAAAGGCCAAATTCATATTGTTCAAGTACACTCTGATTAAATTATTGCTTTTATTTATTTTCATAATGGGAAAATAGATTTTAAATTCCTTCCTATATTTTACTCTCTCAACTTTATCAAATTGCTTTCCCAAGATATATTATTTATTTTACATATAGCACCAATGATCTATAGGAAAGAATGTTTAAACCATACCAATTCTGGTAGTTAGATATTAGAAATGCAAAATATATACTACTGTGCATATTACACTATTGAATATGAAATAAATTTAAACTGTCTAGTTGCCAAAATTTGCCACAATATAGTCAAAATACAATGTAGAGTAGAAGACTACTCCTTTCTCTAAATTCACCTTTACTGACTTGGTCTATATTTTTTTCTCCTTATGACACACATCTCATGTAATCTTGCAACAGTATATTATAATGTCATATAGATAACATGGGATATTGAGTTTAAATATGAAATAATAGCAGTTTTCAGGAATTTTAGGGAAAAATCTAGCTTCATAACCTCAATTTAAATGTAACAAATATTTTTCTTGGAACCGTATCTGAACATTCACTTTTTTACTTTTGTGGGTTTTTTTTCACTTTGAAATGAAGGCTTCTAAATAATAACAATATAGTATTTCATCATTATTATCATCACCACCATTTATATAGCACATTAGGATTTAGAGAAGTCATACATATGATATATATGTTATACAAACATGTGTGTACATATATGTGTGTGTGACATAAAATCTTATTTGGTCTGAACACCAATGCTAAGAAATAGATAAGGAAAAATAGATACTGATAGTCACACAGTTAGAAAATGTTAGGTAGAATCACTTATAATGCTAAAAAAAAATGCAGCATTTCAAATTCAGTGTTCTGACATTGAAACAAGTCAACCCTAAAGTTTCTAAAGACATAAAAACTTTAAATTTAAATTAATACCATTGGTTATATAATCCAAATATTATGTGAAAAAATAGTGCCTCATGTAACACCACTAACAACTGGTCATACAGGTTCTCATTCATGAGAATTCCAGTGATGGAGAACTTAATATGTTTAGTGATGGTTGATTCTACTTTTGCATAGTTCTGCATGTCAGGAAACTTTTACTCGCATAAAGCTAAAATACATCTCTTTGTAACTCTCATTCATTTCTTCCACTTCTATGCTCTGGGATTAAGCAAAGCTGATTAAGTCCTTTTTACATTTCAGGGCACTTCAAGTACTTAAGGATAGCTATCATTTTTCCTCTTAATTTTCTCTCCTAAATGGTCTATAGTACAATCTTTTATATCTTGTATTTTAGTTCCTTTTGTATCCTAAGAACATATTCCAGTTTGTTAATCACCTTATTAACACGTCTTCCAATCTACTGGAATAAAAAGCAATATTCTAGATATTTTTAGACCATATCAGAGTATAGTAATGTAATCTCTGCTATTATGGACACAATGTTTTTTTTTTTATAAATACAGCCTAAAATCATGTGAACATTTTTATCTATTCTTAAATATTTTGATTTATCATTGTACTAAAATTCATTAAGCTTGCATATTACGTATCCATAAGAACTCTTGCCTTAAGTTTTTTATTTGTTCAATTGATTTTTTTAATCTAAGTGTAGTTTGTATTTAAACCATTTATTTTCATTTTATAGGTACTGGCCAATTATTTTAAACTCTTGACATCTTTTTGGAACCTGAGTTTGGCACCCAATATGTTTTCAATACAGTCTGACTAAATTTGTCACCTAAACATTTGTTAAGCATGTCATATCATATCAAAAAAAAAACAAAGAAAAACACATAAAGCTTAAAAATCTGCTTTCATCTGCATTGGCCCAATCAGTTCTTTCTCTTGTGGATAGCATATTTCATCATAACTCATTTGGATCTTTCTTCACTCGTATTACTGAGAATAGTTAATGCATTCACAATTGATCATTGAACACCATTACTGTTACTGTATACAGTGTTCTCTTCATTCTTCTCATTCACTTTGCATGAGTTTTTGTCTTCATTCCAGATTTTTGAGAGCATGCTGGTTCATTGTTTTTGTTTTGTTTTGTTTTAATTCTGAAACTTAAATACAAAATAAGTAAAGAATAAAAAGGTAATAAACTTTTATATTGAAACTTAAATACATAATAAGAAAAGAAAAGCATTCCATGTGCACAGCAGAATGTAGAAGAGGATTCAAAATATATATCAATAAATTTCCATTTCAAGAGAGCCCAAATAAAAAAGTACTATGGGTTGTGCTGAGAGCTATCCATCTTTTCTTTGCTTCCTTATTAGCTTTCTTTTGTTCTCTGTTGCACTCAAATTCTACTTCTGATCTTTGTGTTTGTGCATATCTCTTATTTCCTATCCCTCCTACTCCTGTGCTTCTATCCTTTACTTTGCCCTCCTATTATTTAACCTAGTCCACCCCCCCACCCCTGACAGGGATCCCTCCATTATCCTCCAATTCCTTTAAATCTAAACACCATTCTGTATACCCCTTTGACCTATTCCCTCTCCCACCCCTCTTAAGATCCCTCCTTTATCCCCCCAAGGATCCCTCCCTTATACTCCCATTCCCATTAATTTAAATACCCTTCTATACCATATTTAACCTATTCCCTCACCCTTCCCTCTAGACACACCACCCTTATCCTCCTCCCCCCCCCCCTTTATACATACCCTTAGAGTTTTATTTCTTTCTGAATTTGGAAGAATTTTGTAGTTTTCTGGTTATATATGTATTGTTCCTTCTTGAACCCCTTTCTGATAAAAGTAGATTTCAGCACTAACAGCCCTTCTCCTTCATCTAATTCCCCTGTCAATTCTTCTTCTCACACCTCATTTGTATAAAATAATACCTTTTTTTTTAGCTGTCCCTTAATGGTTTTACAGGACTCTTGTGTGTTGAATCATCTATTAAGTTCAGGTGTTTGTTTGTTTTTTAAACAAAGTCCTTAAAGTCTGTCAGTTCATTAAATATCCTTTTTTTTCCATTCAGGATTATACTTAGCTTTGTTGGTTATGATATTTTTGGGTAGAATGCCAGTTCTTTTTTTCTTCAAGCTATAGTCTTTCAAGACCTGTGGTCTTTTAGTGTCGCCACTGTTAGGTCTTGTGTGATTATAACTGTGACGCTGCCATATTTAAATTATTTTTTCTTGTACCTCATAATATGTTATCCTTCAGCTGGTAGTTTCAGAATTTGACTATAATATTACTATGGGTTTTTCTCATAGGATCTTTTTCGGGTGGTGATTGGTGGATTTTGTTTCTATTTTTACCTTCTCCTATTTTTCTAATGATTCAGGACAATTTTCTTTAATTATTTCTTACATCATTGTATCAAGATTTTTTATTTTGATTATAAATTTTAGGTAGTCTGATTATCCTTATATTTTCTCTTCCTGATCTTTGCTCTAGATCAATTCTTTTTCTTGAGATGTTTCACATTCTTTTCTATTTTTTTTATTCTTTATTTTTTTATTATTTCTTAATCTGTTATAACTTCACTGTCTTCCTCTTGCTCAATTCTGATTTTCAAGAAATTGTTTTCTTAAGATTCTGGATCTCCTTTTCTAATCAATTGACTTTATTTTCATAATTTTATTTTTCTTGAATTGTTCTTTTTTAGTTTATCTTCAATCTCTCCCTTTTTTAAAGTTCTCTAATTCTTTTTGAGCAGGTGACCATTAGATGTTACTTTTGGGGTGTAGATGAGGGTTTCTTTGTTTCAGTATTCTCATCTAAAAATGAACCCTGGTCTTCTCTATCCCCACAGTAACTCTGTATAGTTGATTTTTTTTTCTCTTTTTCCTAGCATTTTTTTAAATTTATAGTAGCTTTGTTTTTATAACCACCTCTAGTCCTGGGGAATGTGACATGGTGCCTCTGGCCTCAGATCTTCGGTGCCAAGACCTCCAGTCTCCTGTAAGTGCCCACAGCCAGTGGTGTCCCTGCCCCAAAGGCTTCCACACTATCCAGGCATGTGCTGTTTACTCTTCACAGAGACCAAACCTCATCCTGGGTCTTTTCTTCAGATCTTCTCAATTGTCCCAGGAAGACCCCCATTTGGCCCCTATTCTTACTGATTTTTACTGCTCAATGATCACCCTGAGGCACTATTTCACCTCATTTATGGGGAAAATCTTGAGAGCTTGGAATTTCCCAACCTACTCCATCATCTTCTAAGAACTGTCATTTCTTATAACAGCATCATATTCCATCACAATCATATACCACAATCTGTTCTTCCATTCCCTAATTGATGGGAAACTCCTCAATTTTCAAGTCTTTGTCACAACAAAAAAAAATGAGATGCTATAAATGTTTTTGTATATATAGGTCCTTTCTCCTTTTTATATTTTACCTCTTTCATACTGAGACCTAGTAGTAATATTGCTGCTTCAAAAAGTGTGTGGAATTTTATGACCCTTCCCCTCCAGAATTGAAGAATCAGTCCCTAACGCCACCAAGAGTTCATTAATTTCTCATTTTTTCCGCATTCTCCCCAACACTTATCACTTTTCTGCCAAGCCAATCAATATGATAGGTGTGGGGTGGTCTATCAGAGTTGATTTAATTTGCATTTCTTTAATCAACAGTGATTTGGAACATTTTATTATATGATTAGACATAGGTAGCTTTGTTTATATAAATTGAAAACTGCTTGTTCATATCCTTTCATCATTTATCTATTTGGGAATGGCTTGTAGTCTTCTAAATTTGATTCAGTTCCATATATATTTAGGAAACATTTTATCAGAGAAACTTACTGTAAAGTTTTTTTTTCCCCCACAGATATGATTAGTGTATTTCACACCATCCCATTTCCCCCATTTATCTTTCTCTCTCTTCTTTCACCTTCTCAATTTGAAAAAGTGTTTTACTTTTGATAACACCTCCCTCATCTGCCCTTCCTATCAGCCTTTCTCCCTTCTCTTATCCACCCCTCTCCTACTTTCCTGCAGAATAAGATAGATTTTTATAACCTACTGAGTATATATGTTATTCCCTCTATGAACCAATTCTGATGAGAATAAGGTTCAAATGCTTCCCCTTTCCCAACCATCCCCATCTTTCCCTATACTGTGAAAGCTTTTTTGCAACTCTTTTATGTGGATAGTTTACCCCATTCTACACCTTTCCTGTTCTTCCAGTAAAGTTCTTTTTTACCCCTCAATTTTATTGTTTTAGTTATTATCCCATCATATTTGTACTTTTATCTTCTCTGTCACCACAATAACTTTATATAGTCTGATTCTTTGTTGTTTGGTCATTTCTCCGTTTTCTCTATTTCTTGACTTTTACCTTGATGTTAAAGTTGGGACATACTCCTAGAGTTGGAGGGAACACTGTCTGAAGCTTCAAGTTGGTTTTGCTTTGTTTTGTTAAAAAATTTTGGAGGGGGAGAGCGTTGTTTGTTTGTTTTCTGTTCTTGTATAGCAGTTTTCAGACCTAGTTCTGGGTCTTTACATTTTTTGCTTTTCCAAGGTGGTACGATATAAGGAGAAGTGTGTCTTCTGGCATATGCTCTGGTCTATGAGGGACTATAAGGAATCTTTTCTGTCCTGAGACTTTGATGAGGGTCCCAGCTCCCATGCTGCAGCAAGCTCTGGTGTGCTAGTGCTCCTCCTCACCCTGGGGCTGCAACCCAGGACTGTAACTGCATCTGCATATGAGCAATGAATGCAACATACTATGGCAACCAGTGCCAGCAAAGAACCCCTGGGATCTCTTTCTGATCAGTTGCACTTAAGTTCTGTGGCCTGAGAGTTCAGCAAGCTGCACCTGCCTATTGAGTTGCCCCCAAGGCCTGTCTGTACTGGCTTGCTGGGTCATGGACTGCTGCTGGTTTGAACCCTTGGTGTTCTCAGAGTCTGACTGTTCTACTCTTACCAAGTGTGACAGACTTTTCCTGTTTACCTTCTAAGTTGTTGTGGGCTGAAAATTTGTTTCACCCCATCATTGTGTGGGTTCTGCCACTCCAGAATTCATTTTGAGGCAGTGTTTCAAAAATTTTTGGAGGAGAATTGTTGAGAGCTCATATAAATCCCTGCCTTTTCTTTCCTATCCTCCCCACCAATATGTTTTAAAGACAGATTTGCAGGTAAATTACATTGCTTGTAAAGGATCATTGAATATCCATATATAATCAGTACAATAACAGCAAGAATTGTTTTAATATTCTTCTTCTATGAGGCTTTGAAAATGTGTGTTTTAGTTAGGATTTTCAAAGTAAAATAGGAGGCTGGAACCTAGAAACCCTCATTTGTTTTTTTAGCTTGTACAGTGGAACAGATTAATACCTTTTCTTCTATTTAATGCATGGAGACAAGCAGTAAGATTGAGGACAAACATTTTATAACAAAAAATATAGTCAGGTTAGAAATATTTGCCTCATGAAGATGTGGCCTATTATGTTAAAAAGTTTATTGTATGCTTTCAGTTTAAACTGTAACATTTAGATGGAGATAAATCCAATGTTCAGAATAGGCTAGAATATGACTGTGTCCCTTCATAAATATTTATAATCTTTCTATATCTATAAAATATTTTTATCATTTCACGTGTATAAATTATTAATGAATCTTGTGTCCCACAAATTAATATATTTGAGAGGCTGCATCTGTAATATTTTTAAATTACAAATTTAAATTTAAAAGTTATAAATAGTTTTAAATTTATGGTGCTCAGTTTTTTAACTATGGGAAAAGGAAAGAAGACTAATGTTTGGTTCAAATGTACTTATATTTGCCTACGGATTAAATAACTAAAATTAAATTTCCCAACTTGATTCTATGGTCTATTGGATATAAAATGTTGAAGTTCTAAGTTTACTAGTTAGCACAGTTTATCCCACATTTTTATGAATTGAATATTAATGAAAGAAATTTATTGATATAACGTATATATCAGACAGTTTCACTAATGTCCTACTTTGATGCTTCTCAAAGGACAGACATCCTAAGTTCCCAGAAACTGTACACAAGTTTTCTCAGGTGCTAGTAAGATGGAAACGTCATGCACTACTCCATAAGAAAGTATGATCATTTAACTTGGGAGAAGTCATTCATTAGGAAATACTGTTGTTGTTGTTAATGTTGTTTCTTTGCCCTAACAACTCATTAAAGCAAATATTAAGACATGGAAAAATTTGATATGCATTGCAAAAGAGATTTTTATTTTTGAAGTACAGATACTCTGAAGTATTGAATTAGTTAATCAATGACAAAAATTTACTTACCACCTTCTGTAAGTCAGCTACTGTGATACTTGCAGGAATACACAGATAGAAATGGCCCACTTTCTGCCTTCCAAAGGTTTACATTCTAATTCTGGGGGATAACATGTACATATACAAGTAAATAAAAAATAAATATAGCATTAGTAGAGGGAAATTTTGGGAGGGGGAACACAAAAGACTTGAGGAATCATGAAAGGCTTCATGTAGGAATGGGTCTTTGAGCTAAGTTGTGAAGGAATTAAGGGAATTGAGGAATAACATATTCCTTGACTATATTTTGTTACTTCTAAGGCATTTTTTGAATTTTGAAGGGAAATAAGATATTTTGTCAGATGGAGATAAGATGGAGATGAAAGGTGAGATATTATATGTAAGGAAAAGCAAGAAGGAAGTTTTGCTGTACCATGGAATGAGGAATGAGGAATAATGTTTAATGACACTAGAAAAGTAGCCTAGAGCTAAGCTGTGAAGGATTTTTTTTTTTTTAGTCAGAGAAGCCATTGGATATATTAATGTGTTAGCAATACTCTATTTTATCCGATCAGGAGGCCACTGGCATTTACTGAGTGGGAAAGAGACATGGTCAGGCCTGTACTTAACAATCACTTGAGAGAAACCTGAGGTAAGAAGACCAGTTAGGAGAATACTGCAAAATTTCTGTAGATAGATGGTGAGGGCTTGAACTAAGATGGCAGTTATGTGACCATTGAAAAGAGGAAGAGATGAGACAGATGCTATAGAGATGAAAATGGGAGGCTTCAGCAATTGATTAAATATGGATGGTGAATGATAATGCTAAAATTGCTACCTAGGAAAATGAAAGAATGCTGGAAATAATGAAGTTCAGAACAGGCCAAATTTTGCAGGGAAAGATAATGGGTTCTGTGCTGGATGTGTTTAGTTTTGCTATTTCTTGGACATATAGTAGTGCTCAGTAGTTGAGGCTTGATTAAAATTCATGGGACAAAGGACAGATATAGAGTTCATGAAATCAGAACAGAAGTGATTTTTCAGAAATGTCTGCTATTTTTCACTCTTCACTCTGTCCTTCTTCTTTTTAATGATCTTATTCTATTGACCAACGCTCCAAAGTTCCATGACACAAATTCCTTAAGCCCTAAAAGGATATGGTAATCAAGGTATAAAGGAAGGAATGCAAAAATTAGTATGGTAACAGTACTGACAGTAAGAAAGAATAAACAGGAAATGGTGAGTAATTGGATCTAGGGTGAAGAGATGAAAACAAGAGGAGCCACAGATGTTTTGAGCCTGAATGACTAATAAATATGCAAGAAGTAGATAAGTAAGATTGTGGGCCTGGTTTGGAGGAAAAGATAATTCAGTTTGACATCTAACTGAAAATATGGTGTTGTTCTATAATTTGCCTGGGAAAGACTAGATCTTGTCATAGATTTTATAGTCGTTGCCTTAGTGGTGAGACTAGTCAAGATATGTGATAAGACTTTTTTGTATTTCCAGCTAAAATACTTACTATACCTGATTTTATTTTTTTAATTTATAGTACAAAGGTATTTCTTACTCTAAGCACTTTCAGAAAGCAATCTTTATCAGAAAGTAGTTTGTATCTAAACTTCTGAGTTAGAACTCATTGCTATGGTGATAGTTGAAATGTAAATTTCATTTCATACTAAAACTAGCGAAAGTATTAATTAGAAATGAAGGAAGGCACTTGAAAAAAACATGTCTGATTGAAGACACAAAAATTATGGGGTTCTACAAGGATGGCGCACAATGATATGGAGCTAATCATTTTCTTTCTGCATATTCATTGAGGGAAAGACAGAAAATGCTTCAAGCAATGGGCCGGAAGTATGTTGTCTTTCTCATTCCTCCCCATCTATGTGTGTGTGTATGTGTGTATGTGTTTGTGTATGTATATGTATGTATGTTTGTATGTGTACATAATACTATAGAATATAATGTAAAACAGAAAATATCAATACCTGTTCTTTAATTATTTGTAAGCAAATAGGTTTCTCCTACTGGAGAAAAAAAAAGTTAAGATAAGGTATTTCTTCCCCTAATGCATTCTTTTTTTTTCCTTTTTGGAGGGGGGAATGCAGGGCAGTTGGGGTTAAGTGATTTGTCCAGGATCACATGGCTAGTTTTGTGTTAAGTGCCTGAGGCCAGATTTAAACTCAGGTCCTTCTGACTCCAGGGCCAGTGCTCTATTCACTGCACCACCTAGCTGCACCCCCCATCAATGCATTCTTAGGACAGATAGACGCACAGACAGACACACAAATGTATATGTACATGTGTGTATACATACATATATATGTGCACATAAATATAGAGGATATATGTGTGTGTCTTCACACATACACACACACACACACACACACACACACACACACAAACTTTGAGTCCTACCTGAAATGTATAATAAATTAAGGTCAAAAAGTAGTAGCATATTAAAAGAAAATTAGTAGCAGTTAAGTATTCATGAGAAAAGAATTAAAAGATACCTGAATACTTGTTTTCCTTTTTTTCCAATTCATTTATTTATTTTCAGTTTTCAACATTCATTTCCACAAGATTTTGAGTTACAGTTTTTTCTCCCTATGTTTCCACTACCCCTACCCCCAAAAAGTGAGCCTATTGAATACTCTTTCCCCCAATCAGTTCTCTCATTTGTCCTCCCCATATCCTCCCCTTAATTTTCTAGTAGGGCAAGATGGATTTTTATACCCCAGTGCCTGTATATCTTATTTCCCAGTTGCGTGTAAAAAAAATTAACATTTTTTTTTGAAACTTTGAGTTGTAGAGTCTTTCTCTTCTTTCCTCCTCACCCACTCCCACTGGGAAGACAAGCAATTCAACATAGGTTGTAGTTATGCAAAACATTTCCATAGTAGTTATATTGTGGAAGACTAATTATATTTCAGTACATCTTATCCTGCCCCCCACTTATTCTGTTTTCTACTTTGACCCTCTCCCTTTCCAAAAGTGTTTTTTTTTTTTTGAGGGGAGGGCAACGAGTATTCAGAGTTCAATGTTAACCCATTCGACATGAGATAAATAGAATTGATTGACAAAAGAATTCCACCTTCCTTCCAAAATAATTACAAAATGAGATCAAAATATATTTCATTAAAATGCATGACTTATGTGAAATAGAAAAAATATAGTCTTGACATTGAAAAAAAATTTCACAAGAATATTTTTAAAAGATATGCAGAAACACTTTGGGTTGTCTTGCAATTGAAAGAAAACTTGACAGTTCAGGGGGAAGACATGATCATGATTTCAAATCCCACCAAAGTTCCATTCTCAGTGGAAAAGTTAGTTAACCACCATGACTTCTCTTTCATCAATTGTCTGGTGAAGGATTTGAACTTGATTCCCTCTCAGGTCCCTTTTAAATTAAGTCATGTACTCCTAAAATCGTGGGCTAATGATAGCCATGAGATCCTTCCAAAAAAAAAAAAAAAAACCCTAACAAAATCCAAGGAAAGTTTTTTTCTTGACTCATACATTTTCTTCTCAAAATAACTTTCAAAAGCCTTTTAGATTTTTCTAATAAATTTGTGAATATGTAGGATAGAAGGAAATATTTTTAAACACAAGCAAAAGAAGTCTAAAGGAATAACCATGCATGCTGTAAAGGGTGAAATTTCTCTTTCAAAGATTGTTCTAAACAAGGTGAGTGGTTGTCTGATAGCAGAGCTTTACATAGCAATGGTTGCACACACCATTCACAAAGCTAGTGTGTCTCTACTTGCTGTGGTTCAAATCAACAGATGTTAATATCCTCAGTTGAAATGCAATTTCTTTTTTATTTGGCCATACATATCTGTGCCTGCATATTCTTTATGTGGACTGCCTTTTTATAACTCAAAATAATGTTGTTTTATTACAGGAGATTTAGTGGACACTAGGGGACACAGTGGACACTAGAAATATTCACATTTATTTACTATTTGATGTCATACAATCATAGATTTAGACTTAGAAGGTATCTTAAAAGTCAGAGTCCAACTGCCTATTGGAGAAGCTGAGGTTCAAGATTACTTATAAAGTAATAAGTGATAGACTAAATTATACATAATGATTATTCTTAGGTAAAAATATAAGTGAGGAGACTCCTGGGGTTTATGCACGGTATAGAATCAAGTTGGTTTTGTTTTGTTTTGTTTTTATTCCCTTGTCATGCTTTTTATTTGTTTGCTATATGTGGCTATATCCATATTTCTTTTTGCCCTTCACCTCATCTCAAACATACACATGTTACACATCACGCACACACACATGTCAAAAAGAATATTTCTTTATCAAAATACTAATAGAATTTGGATCTCAAAGGAGATTTGAATTTCCATTTGCCATAGTATGGATAGTCATTGTAGAAATATACTAAAAATTATGAGGAAGAAAAAAATAATTTTTTAGTGTTTCATTTCTTGACAGAGCAATCAAAGAAAACTATATCATTTTATTGTAGGGAGGAAATACTCCAGGGTAGGAAGATGTACTGATTCAATGGACTTCTTTATGTGGCAAAAAAAATAGCACTATACACACATTTTTGGGTTGCTGATTTTACAAAGACATTCTATAAATTTAGAGAAAAAGTTAATATATGAAGTGATATTTTGAATGTGATTTAGCATATAACCTTTTAAAAATAGAATTGGAAATGTTCAATAAATAAAAAACTAAATAGAAGCACAAATATAGAATGAATTAAATAACATAGAAGTATGTCTATATTACATTCATTCATAAATTTGTCATAGGTTTACTACATGATCAGGTGCTTCAGTGGATAGAGTGCTCTGCCTGGAATCATGAAGACCCGAGTTGAAATTCAGCTTTAGACACTTTCTTTCTCACTCTCAGCAAGTCATTTAACCTCTGTTTACCTTAACTCGTTGGAGAAGAAAATGGCAAAACACTCGAGTATCTTTCTCAAGAAAACCTATGGGCAGCATGGTCCACAGGGTCATGAAGAGATAGACGTGAATGCTTGTGCAATGGATAGAATGCTGGGCCTGGAATCAGAAGACCTGAGTTCAAATCCAGTCTCAGACAAGTAATAGTTATGTCATCCTAGGCTAATCATTAAGCTCTATATGCCTTAGTTTCCTCATCTGTAAAATGAGCTGGAGAAGAAAATGGCAAACTATTCCAGTATCTTTGTCAAGAAAACCCCAAATGGCATCATGAAGAGTCAGACACAATTGAAACAACTACAACTACAATTACCACATATATAGGGTTAGACATATAAACATCAACTTTCTTCCTCATAGACACTCAAATCTTATTTTTAGAATGAACCTCTTTCTGATTTCATAGCCCTCTCTCACTCTTTCCTTCTCTCTCTCTCTCTCTCTCTCTCTCTCTCTCTCTCTCTCTCTCTCTCAGTTGTGATTAAATATTGAAAAATCAATCATCGAAAACTGGCACATATGCATTGACATTTCATCAGTATTTGACTTAGGGGGTGGCTAGGTGGTGCAGTGAGTAGAGCATCGACCCTGGAGTCAGAAGGACCTGAGTGTTCGGATCTGGCCTCAGACACTTAACGCACACACAAACAAAAAACCTAGCTGTGTAACCTTGGGCAAGTTACTTAAACCCAACTGCCCTCCAAAAAGCAAAAAAAGAAAAAAAAATTGACTTAGATATCCAAAAACAAGAGTTTAGGGAATTAACACATAACAGCTTTGCAATTATATTATCTTTTAATGTGAAAAATTTAACGTACAGCTCAAGTAGGGCAACTTTGGATGGGTAGAGATTTAGTTTTATTGAATTATTTGGGGTAGAGAAGGGGTAGAAGGGGTGCAGTGGGAAAGTACCAGGTTTAGAGTCTGGGAAGCCTGAGTTCAAATCTGCATCAGACGCTTATTAGCTGTGTGACCCTGTTTAAGTCACTTAACACTGTTTACTTCAATTTACTCATCTGTAAAATGAGTTTGAGAAGAAAGAGTCAAACCCTCCAACATCATTGCCAAGAAAATCCCAAATTGTGTCATGAAGAGCTGGATATGATTGAATATGAATTATTCAATTGAATATGTATATGAATTATGATTGAATATGATCTGGTATTCCAGAGGCCAAAGGAGCTAGGTTTAACACCAAGAATCACCTACCCAGCAAAACACAGTATAATACTTTGGGGGGAGAAATAATGGGCATTCAATTAAATAGAGAGCTTTCAAGCATTCTTGCTGAAAAGACCAGAACCAAATAAAGAATTTGACTTTCAAATAAAAGAATAAAAAGAAGCATGAAAAGGTAAACAGGAAAGAGAAATATGAAGGGACTTATTAAAGTTGAATTGTTTACAATTCTACATGGAAAGATTATATTTATAACTCAACAGACCCTTCTCAGTATTATTGTAGTTGGAGGGCTGAGTTGAATATGAAGGGATGGTATCTAAAAATAAAATTAGGTGTGAGAGAGAGAAGGAATGTATTAGGAGAAGGAGAAAAGGAGAGGTAGAATAGGGTAAATTATCTCACATAAAAGAGGCAAGCAAAAGCTTTTATATTGGAGGGGAAGAAGGGGGAGATGAGAGGGAATAAGTGAACCTTACTCTCATTGAATTTGGCTTAAGGGGAGAATAAAATACACAATCAATTGGGTATGAAAATGTATCTTACCCTATAGGAAAGTAGAGGGGAAGGGGAGAAGAAAGGGGGGATGCTAGAAGGGAGGGCATATGGGAAAAGGGAGTTATCAAAAGAAAATGCTTTTGAGAAGAAACAGGATCAAAGGAGAGAGTAGAATAAATGAGGGGCAGGATAGGATGAAGGGAAATATAGTTAGTCTTTCACAACATGACTGGTATGGAAGTGTTTTAAATGACTATACATGTATAATCTGTATTGAATTGCTTGCCTTCTCAATGAAGGTAGGAGAGGAGGTAGGAAGTTGGAGAATGTGGAACTCAAAGTTTTAAGACAATTGTGAAAAACTGTTTTTACATGCAACTGGGAAATAAGATATAAATAAGAAATAAGTCAATGGGGTATAGAAATATATCTTAACATATAGGAAAATAGAAGGGAAGAGGATAAGTGTGTATGGGGGGGGTGATAGAAGGGAGGGAAGATTGGGGTAAGGGATAATCAGAATGTAGTTGGAGTGGGGGAAGGGGAGAGATGAGGAGAAAATTTGGAATTCAAAATCTTGTGGAAGTGAAAGTTAAAAACTTAAAATTAATCAATTGGAGTAATAATAATAATGAAAAAATAAAATAATAGGCCTTCTTCCAAGCCAAAAACAAAAACAAAAACAAGAACCTTAGCTTATTCTGAGCTTTCCCTTTCCTGACACTATTGGCAGACGTCATGCACTTATTTCTAGGACATTTTGTTCTAAAGTGTCAATGGATAACAGACTAGAAAGAGAGTAGGCAGCAGCTGGCTGCATTCAAGGTAAAAACAAAGAAACAAAAACTAATGTGCTGCCCTGGATATATAAGGCAATGTTCGGGAATAGCTTCGCCTTTCTCTGTCATACTATTGGGACAATGTGCTTTGCTAACTTGAATGACTTTTTTACATGTAAGACTTTTATACATGTAAATTTCCTTGAGGCCTTTGGTAACTAATGATTTTTAGTCTTTTAAATAAACAAACAGCAAGACATCCAACTGTCTTAAAAGTTGAAATGCCCAGAGATAGTAATTACTTAGTGAAATATGAACATTGTAGTTCAAAGAAAAGTAAGGTAATACTATTGGATCTGTTTGGTTTATATCTTGTAATTTTCAAAATTAATGAAGAGTAGAAAAATTGTATTAGTTTTATTTTTTTTTTCATTTCCTTAGGTAAAAAAAAACAACAAAAATGAAATTAACCAGATTTGTACAGATAATGTATACATATCGTTTTGAAAGTCTATTTTAACACACAGTGCTTTGGAAAGACCACTGGATCTTTAGTCAGAGAACCTGGGCCAAAATCTGTACTCTATTACACGCTAATTGTTTGACCTTGGGCAATTGTGCCCCAGTTTTTTTTTTTTTAAAGCAATTGGGGTTAAGTAACTTGCTTAAGGTTACAGGGCTAGTCATTATTTATGTGTGGGTGCTCATTTTCTGAGGCCAGATTTGATCTCGGGTCATCCCAACTCCGAGGCTGGCGCTCTTACTCACTGCCACCTAGCCGCCCCTTTAGGGCAATTGGGGTTAAGTAACTTGCACAAGGTTACACGGCTAGGTTTTTTTGTTTGTTTGTGTGGATTGAGTGTCTGAGGCCGGCTCCGAACTCAGGTCCTTCTGACTCCAGGGCCAGTGCTCTATTCACTGCGCCACCTAGCCGTCCCATGTGCCCCAGTTTTTACATTGGTAAAGTGAGAAAGGATTGGTAGATTAAATGACCACTAATATCCTTTCCAGTTCTAAATCTGCAGTGATATCATGGACTCATCTGTGGTAGAAATGTTTGGAAATGACTCCAAATGAATTTTGTTCTGTTTTCTTCCTGTAAAGAGGAAGATTAAATAAAAGCCAAAGAAATAAAAGGAGGAAATTGGGTTATATTTTGCAGGAATAAAAATGGAAATCACTATAAATTAGATTTTAATCCAAACTCATTAGTTAATTATGCCCATAAATGCCTACTAAAATTTGGTAGCCTATCTTGAGATAATCATCTACAGTAAGGAGGTAAATATTCTAAAAAGGACTTTCAGATTAGAGTAGGGAAAATAATTTCACAAGTTAATTTCTACACTAAGATGTCTTGGGGATCAAAAGCTAAAAATAAGCTTCAAAAACATCAGTAGGGACAAATATAAAAACTGAGAATTTTAAATGTGGAACACTCTTGGTGACAATTATAACTACCACTTCTCTCTTAGACAAATTTTTAAAGAAGTAAAAAGCTTGTCTTGGGTTAATTCTTAAATTCCATTTTAATCACAAAATTTTGTCTTGTGAGAATAGTTCTTATTGATGAAGTTACTATTCATCAAGGACTCTATAATTCTAAAGATTGTAATGAACTTTGTCAAAATCAATTTTAAATCATCACAAGAATTTACTTTTGAAGATCTCATGTTTTATTTTTGGTTAGAAGGGAAATTAACTTGATTGCTTATTTTATGGCCCCAGAGAGTATAGGTTATTCCACTATTTTTATTTAATTAAGGTCCCTCTATTTTTATCAAAATATTAGCCTTTTTATTGTCAATTAATACATTATTCTATAGTCAAACATGATAAGAAAAGAAAATATTATAATGCCAATCTAAAGAAGCAGCATGGTCCTCTTGTAAATTTTCAGAATTTCCAACTCAGATATTCAAATGATTCAATCTGTTCTACTTAAATCATTGTTTCATCTCAGAATCACCATCACTGATTTCTAGGGCTGAAAAGGACATCTAATTAAATCCAAATATGAAGAAGAATCCCCTCTATAACATATCTGTAAGCAGCTAGGTGGTGCAGTAGAGTGCTGGGCTTGGATTCAGGAAAACATCTTTCTGAGTTCAAATCCAAGTTCAGACTCTTAGTAGCTATGTGACCCTGAGTTAATCACATAACACTGGTTACCCCAGTTTCTTCATGTGTAAAATGAACTGGAGAAAGAAATGGCAAGCCACTCCAGTATCTTTGCCAAGAAAACCCCAAATGGAGTCAGAGAGTGTCAGACATGAGTGACAAATTACTGAAAAGCAATAAAAACATGTCCAATAAGATGTTATCCTGCCGCTTCCTAAATATATTGAGCAAAGGGGAATCCAACACCTAACAAGACAATTAATTCCAATTTTGACATTTCTAACTTTTAGGAATTTTTATCCAACATTAATCCTTAATTTACCTCCTTTCATTTTCCTTATTCTGATCTCTTGGACAAATCAGAATAAGTCTAATCCTTGGACTTTAGTATCCCTTGAGATACTAAAACACAGTTAATTCATCCCCATTCAGTTATTGCTTGTCTAGGCTACACCTACTTTTTTGTCTGTTTGTTTCTGATGAGCCCTTATACCTGGATCATTTTATTTCAATCCCACTCTTTTCTTCTTCCCACCAAAAAGATTCTTTTTTAAACTTGATATTGGCTTGACAGCTGTCCTTTTTTTTTTTTTTTTTTTTTACTGAAGGCCCTATCTCATAAAGAGAAAAGAAAATTATAAAGCCAGATCTATGGTGTCCTAATCTTGCTCTTTCAAATATACAGATATATTGGCATTTAATTGTGGAAAAGCTTCTGAGGCCAGATGAAATAGATGAGTCAGGTAGTTGCTGTAGTGAATAGAGTGCTGTTCCTAGATTTAGGATAATATGAGTTCAAATGTGACTTCCAACATCTACTATCTGTGTGACTCTGGGGAAGTCATGTTACCTCAGTCCGCCTCACTTGTTTTGTTTTGTTTTGTTTTCATATATAAAATGGTGACAATAATATTTACTTAACAGGGTTGTTTTTGAGAACCAAACAAGTCACTATTTATAATGTGCTTTGCAAATCATAAAGAACTAGAAGGAATCCAAACTTATTTGGCCTATTGTCCCCTTTAAAAAAAGAAAATAATTATTCAGCCCCTCTCCCTAGAAATCTATTTCTTTTACCCTTTAACAAGTAGTTGTGTTTTTTTTTTTAATTTATGTCATTTCAAAAAATACTGTGCCCCTTGATCATTCCATCGCCTCCTAAGGGGAGGGGGATAACCCACTTTGTGAAACTTAGTGATGAAGCCCAGGAGGAAAAGGAGGAAGAGGAAAACAGGCAATTCATGCATCAATGATTAGGTCTATGCAGTTGCACTTGCAACCTGTTTTCAAGCTATCATTCACCAGGTAGTATTTTTAAATGTTTTAACTTTTATTTAACCTATAAATAATAATGGTATTTAGAAAGATGACTTTAATATTTGAACTTATAATGTTTATGCAGACTTTTCCGTGCCAATTATATAAAGTGTCAGAGCTCCCAAATTTTCATTATTGTTGTCTAGTGAATCTGAGGTCATGAGATTCTAGAATTACATGGCCTCCTTAAATTCTAATTCCTTCCAAAAGCATCTCTATGACACTCCAGATAAGCAGTTATTTCCTCTTTCATTTTTAAATAGTCTTAAATATTAGAAAGTTTTCTTTTTGCACTAATGAATAAAATTAGCATCCACCCATTGGTCCTAGTTCTGCTCTTCTGAAGAGCTGAGTCCAAATCCATTTCCAAAGGGATTTTCCATAGTATTAAATTTAAGGCATCAAGAAACTCATTCTCCTACCTCTGTCATCCATGTCCCATAGTTGTCAGATTGATAACCTGCAGATCCCCAAGAAGAAGCTACAAGAACAAAGAGTTTCAGCCAAAAATTTCAGATACTTTGAGAATCATTTTATGTGATGAGGTGTGAATGCACATCAGTGGGTGTGGATGTATTTAAGGCATCATCATATTTAACCAGGTTTGCTTTTAAACATAGACCTGGGCCTTGGTGAGTATTCAGCTCTGATTTCTCCTTCAATTACCCTATTGACTCTTCATTCTATGGCTCATTAACAATGGGTCAAATTTACTTGTAGTTAAAAATAACATATCGTCAATTCATTTACAAATGATGAAGGATAATTTCCTAGAAGGTGTACAACTACTCTAAGAAAAATAACAAAAATTTTTTAAAAATGTGATTACTGCACTAGATAATCTTTTTGCTCCATGGAAACAGAAATCATATCTCTTTTTCCCCTTCTACATAACTGACATTTGTAAGAAAGAGGGATATTAAGGAAATATCCATATAAGAAAGAATTTTATGCTCAACTAATTATTGCCTTTTATGTTTCAAATCAGTGAGGACTGATGTCAGTTTAAAGCTAGTTGTTTGAAAAGAAGTATTTTAATTTATCACTTTGCCTGGTGAACAATTGTTCTCAAAGTAGTTTAATGGTTGTTTAATTTTTCATTGTTGTTGTTTTTCCCCCTATCTTTCTAAATGGTTCTGCAGGAATTTTTAAAAAATGCTTAAGATTCTGTATTGGGATCAGGAAAATCAAATAAGAACTCTATCAATCATCCTTTCAACAGTTCCTGGTTAGATGGAAGCAGACCAAGCAAATGTCTAGGAAACCCTCTTATAGATTTCTCAGGCTTAATTAACTATATTTAACAAAGTGGTGCTCCCTTAGTTGACAGTCAGTAGAAATTTCAACAAATGTGGCTTAGCTGGAACCAGACACTGATTAAAGATGATGAGGAAAATTCTGGGCAGATGGAGTCTGATACCCTCACCATGTTCTGGGACCTCATCCTTTTGTTCACGTGTAACTTTTTATGAGACCTTCCTGATAATATTCAGGGAAAAGATACAGGAGATTCCCCTCCATTTTGAAGCACTCAAGGATACTATCATTAGCGCTCATTCCTTTCAACATGTTTGAGTTCTCCTTGGAGAAATCTGAGGAATTTGTCATGCAAAGCATCCACCTTTGATTATGAAATTGTAAAGTCCCTCTTTATCCTCTCCATCTAATAGAATGCAAGATCCTTGAGAATAGGGATAATCTCTTTTTCTTTGTGCTTCAGTGTTTTGTCCATTGTAAACAATTAATAAATGCCCCCCATTCATATATACATTCATTCATGACCTTCAAATATAAATGTAACCAGCTTTTAGTTTTCAGTGTGACTAAGGGAAATTTGGAAAATATGTTTACTAATGACTATAATTCTGCCTTTTCTTTTAAATCCCACTCCCCCTTAACTACTTCAGCAAGGCTTTCTATTATGCACAGATGAAAAGCATTGCAGAAATTTTACCCCATTTTTCTTTTTTGAATTTTTTATCAGTATATAGGCTAAAAAATGGTGTTATTTTTAGTGAGTGCCTGGTTATAATTTCTAGAGAGCATAAAATATCAGAAATCACTATCAATTCTAAAGTTATTGTACTCTCATAGGGCTTCATTAGGTAAATTTGAAATGAATAAAGTTATCTGTAACTAATAATATCTGCATTTTAGTGGAACTTCTCGAGATAATATTTATCATTTATAATAAAACATGTTAAGTGTTGCCTGTGACAATGTTTTAATTGTATATTACTATATTATATTATGGGAACAAAGGAAGAAAAAAATTAGAGGATAATATAAATTCAAGTTGCATAAAATAATCAAAGTAAAAAAGACAAATTTCATTATTCATTAGGCACTAAGTCATTTTAGTTATTAAGTATGAAGGAAATATTGTCTTGAAATTTATAGTTGTGGAGGCAACTAAACTTGTGGAGGCAAACTAAACTAAACTAAACCTTTTCTTCAATTATATAGTTGAAGTATTAGTGTCAATGAATTGAATATAACAATACCAATCATATCTACTTACATGATTCTGAATCTTTTTGTTTTGTGAGATCATATATTGTAGAAATGTTGTGGTTAAATATTATGGGTCAAAGCAAAAGAAAACAGGAAAAAAAAACTTTTATCACTGTTCACTCAATGTCTTTTTTGTTTTTAAGTGTTACTGATGTCTTTTATTTTTAATACTCATTTCTGAATATTCTCTATCCAGTCTATTTCTTAGATACTTTTTTTTGTGAAAAGATTTTTTTTTTTAGCATCACAAAATCAATGAACACATCTTAAGTTTAGGCTCCTGCAACCAATGTATCCCAACCAAGGAAACAGGTAAACTTACTCCTCTCTTCTTTGGGGGCAAGCTTAACTAAACTAAGCATTTTATTCTATGTCACAGTTTTCCATTCCCCATTTTCCACCTCCACACATGATATCGTATGTTTAATTTCCCTAATTTTGATCATTTTATTCTGCATAGTGTGTGTGTGTGTGTGTGTGTGTATCTTCCCATGTTTCTTTGAATTCCTTTTGTTTACTGTTTCCCAAGTCACAATATATTTTTAAAATTACTTTCATATAACACATATTTTTAACCATTCCATAACAAATAGGTTTATAATTTATTTCCAGGTCTTTGTTACCACCAAAAAGAAGATACTATGATTATTTTTATATAAGTAGAATCTCTTTCTGTCTTTGAATCTTTGCAATTTATGTCCAGTAATGACTTCTCTGGATCAAAGGATTGCACAGAAATATAGTATTTATTTTTTCCCTAAACTCACACTTATGTCATTTTAATCATTTTTTTACTATAATTCTGAATTGCTGTCTAGAATGGTTTCGATAATTGGCAAAGTAGACAACTTCTTCAAATTACAAGGCCTTTGAAGAAATAATATGCATTGTTTTTATTACCATGGAGAGTGTTGAATACTCATTTGAAGTAAGGATTATCAAAGTAGAAGAATTTGACACTAAAAAGGGAGTAACAAGGCCTTCATATATGACTAAAACCTTACTTATATGACTTCAAGATAGGTTTCTTTTTTTCCCTTCCTAGTGCATTGTACATATTAAATCTTTAAACTATTTAAAATATAACAACATAACAAAAAAGAAATTTCATTTAGTAACTAGATAGCAAATACCATGGGTTATAACAAGTCTATATATTTTTTCATATTATTTTAGCTAAACTGATAATTATAGAATAAGTTAAAAATTCACATGAAGAATGTGTAAAAATGTTTATCAACATAGGAAATAGTTTCACGTCACAAAAAGTATTAAAAATTCATTGCTGTAAAAAAAAATCTATTCCACAAGAAGGAGAAATAAAAGCCTAAAAAAAAAAAAGATAGTTCAAAGATCAGTGACAGATACTATTGAAATTCAGTACCTTGGAGTCATTTTTTTAATATTTGACTCAGTCAAATATTTTTAAAACCAGGAATAATGAAAAATGATATGGAGTCTTGTGAATTTCTGGTAAAACAGAGATGTATAAGGATAAATATATTAATTTGAATAAAAAGCAAAAAAAATAAATGAATGATATTACTATTCCTGTATGACTTGAACTAAGAGTCCTATATGGTACAGTAGGAAAAGGACTGGATTTGGAAACAAAGGTTCAAATATTGGATATGTGGTTACTATATGAAGAACTTTTATCAAGTCATTTAACCTTAGTTGGTCTCAGTTTGGTCATTTGAATAATGAGAGAAATAGTGACTACTTATTCTGAAATCTGTCCTGTGACATCTTGGGTCTGCCTCAGGTCTGATTTTCTCTAATTCTACAAGAAAAAAGCTCTAGATTGCTTTAAGAATAAGATATCTATGACATTCAGGGTCACATGTTGCTTTAAAAACCCTAACGTGATTAATTTACACATTATTACTAAGGATTTTATGGATAACATCTGGCAAAACAGTGTGTTTTTCTTTTTCCTGAACAAACACTTTCTGCATGACCCTGCCTGAATTTAAGACTTTTAGTGGATCTATATTTCATACAAGATGAATCCATAGCTTAAGCAAACACTCTAATAACCCTACTCTGTCTTCAAACTACCTTTTATGCCTTATTGCCCTCCCCGGCCCTCATGAGCATATGAATGTTCTACTCCTAATGCCCTGAAAGTTTCCTGTCTCTAAATATTTACATATGCTGTTCTGCCTATCATTCTCTGTGTCTCCAGGAAAAGTTGGATTACTGAAAAACTACAATTTGAATGTTTTAAATATGTCTGAGATCAGTACAGTTAGGTGAAGTCAAACCTGGTTGAATAATCAGACCAAAAGGGTCATGATTAATGGATACATTATACCACAAAAGTGACAAGTCTTGGGTGGACTACTACCAGGATCTAACAGTGGTCCTGTTCTGTCCACTATTTTATAAGTTATTTATTTGAATACATAGGTGGAATAATTATGAAATCTGCAGGTTATAGGAAGCTGAAAGTTGTAGTTAACATGATGCATGAACAAATCACAATCTAAATGTCAATTCAATAAGCAATTATTAAGTGCTTACTATATGCCAGACAATGTGCTAAGTACTTAGAATACAAATATAAGCAGTAGAAAAGACAGTACCTTCCACTAAGGAGTTTGAATTTTAATGTATTTTGAGGGGCTGGAATAACGGGCCCAATTTAGCAAAAAAAATAAATAAATTTAATATGGATAAATATAAAGTATTGGCTTGAACTAAAAAAAAAAACAAAAATAGTTACAAAAATATAATATGGGAGAGATAAGGCTAGACCACTGGTTATATGAAAATTATCTGAGGATTTTAGTGTACTGAAATTTCAAAATCAGTGAATGTTGTGGAATATTTGCTTTTAAAGCTATTGCAATTTTCGATTAGACTGGTTGCGTGACCAAGTTGTAGACAATTAATAGTATATTCCCATTATCCCCTGCCCAATGCTACATGGGATAGCATGTTCATTTTTATTTTCTTATTTTCGGAGGGGCATTAAGAGTGTCAATACTAGGCGCGGCTAGGTGGCACATTGAATAGAGTGCCGGCCCTGGAGTCAGAAGGACCTGAGTTCGGAGCCGGCCTCAGACACTTAATCCACACAAACAAACAAAAAAAAACAAACTTAGCTGTGTAACCTTGGGCAAGTTACTTAACCCCAATTGCCCTAAAGGGGCGGCTAGGTGGCGCAGTGAGTAAGAGCGCCAGCCTCGGAGTTGGGATGACCCGAGATCAGATCCGGCTTAAGAAAATGAGCACCCACGCATAAATAATGACTAGCCGTGTAACCTTGAGCAAGTTACTTATAACCCCAATTGCTTTAAAAAAAAAGTGTCAATACCAAAAGAGAACAATTATTTATTAAATACCTGGTATGAACTAGGCACTGATCTAAGGACAGAAATTATCTCATTTGCTCATCAAAACAATCTTGTGAAGCATAATAGTATTATACCTATTTTACAGCTGAGATACTTGAGGCAGACAGATGTCAAGTGACTTGCATAAGGTAAAACTGCTAGTAAAAACCTGAGTCTAGCTTTGAACTCAGATCTTCTGGACTTGAGGCCCAGCAGTCCATCCAGAAGAGAGCACCTAATGAGATCAATAAATGATGGAATCATAGAACCTAAGATTTGAAAGGGACCTTATCAACCATTTTGTCCAATGTTAATTAAATATCCAAAAAGAAGGCCCAGTTTTAAATGTATTTTTTAAGCAAAATATGCCCTCCAAACAGACCAAAGTAGCCATATCACTATAGCTGCCTTCAAGTCTTTGAAAGGCTCTCAAGAGAAAGAGAGATTAGACTTGTTCTAAGATGACATTTATAGGAAAGGAGAATTAGTTTTGATAGATTATTTGAGACAACTTCCTAACAAGTAGTACTGTGGGAAAAATGGGATAGGTTGCCTTGAGAAATGGTGACATCCCCATATTTGGAGAACTCCAAGTAGAGGATGAATGACCATTCAGTTGACATGTTATATAGCACAAATTATTTCTTCAGGTATTCTTTTAACTAGAAGGCCTCTGAGATGCTGTGATTCTATTTCTTTTTTTTTCCTGGATCAGTTCCAATGAGACCACTTACCTCTACAACCAACAGAGCTTTATCAAGAGACTTAAAAACAATATTGTTGTCTCTTCACAGATAATTTGATTTGTGGATGTCATATAGAATCATCAAACAGGAACTTAGGGAAATGTTTTCTCAGGCCATTGTAATACCAAAATCAGAGAATATGTTGGTGTAACATGGTACTACTGTAGCGTTCCTTCTAGAAACAAAAAGGGTAAATAAGGGGAGTTATCAAATATATAAATGAATTAAACAAAAATAGGAGGCTAGAGGACCTTTAACATTAGGGGAACTTGTAAAGAAACCACTTGTTGAAATAGACTAATAAAACCTTATTGGTGTAATAAAATGTACATAGGCCAAAAAAAAATATATTAGAACTTTCCATTCATGGAATGTCCAATTATTTTTTCAGGACTACTTAGTTTAAAAAGAATAAAATTATTACCTTTTCATTGCAGCCTAAATGGCATTAAGATTTTAAACAATATTTTAGTTGACTGAGTTGTAATCTTAATAGCATATTCATCAAGTGTTTAAGAAAATTCACAATATAATGTTTCACTAATTGAAATCAGATAAGATTTCAGTGCATTGGCAATTTACATGCTTTTTTTAAAACAAATGTTTTATTAGCTTCTGTTTTACATCATTCACTTCCGCCAGATTTTGAGTTACAATCATTTCCCCCCCTGTTGTTCCCCTACCCACCCTCCCAGAATAGCAGTCCTGCAAGATATCGCTTCCTCCAATCTGCTCTCTCCCATACCTTCTCCCATACCCCCTTCAACTTTTCCATTAGAGGAAGGTGAATCTTTGTGTCCCAATGCCTGCACATCTTATCTCCCCATTACAAGCAAAAGAGTATTAATAACACTATTTATATATATTTGAAACATTTAATGTTAAGACCTTGAATTTCAGATCCATTTCCTTCCTCCCTTGTCACCCATTCCCTCTTGGTAGATAAGTAATTCAGTATATTTTGTACATGTCTAGCTATGCAAAACATTATCATAGTAGATATATTGTACAAGGCTGCTTATAATTCCCTCCCACTCATCCCACCCCCCACCTGGTCCATTCCCTACATGATCCTGTCCCTCTTCTATAGTGGGTACTTCCAACCTCCCCTCCCCCCAAGGATGCCCTCCCATACATCATCCCTCCTCTCATCCCCCTTCCCCCTATTCTGCTGTAGGTTGAGATATCCCATTTAGTATGTATGTCATTCTCTCCCAGAACCAAATTCAATGTGAATGTGGTTTTGCCTTTTTGCCTTTCTAT
Organism: Gymnobelideus leadbeateri; assembly: GCA_011680675.1. Classification (NCBI taxonomy): domain Eukaryota; kingdom Metazoa; phylum Chordata; class Mammalia; order Diprotodontia; family Petauridae; genus Gymnobelideus; species Gymnobelideus leadbeateri. The sequence continues at coordinate 55,016 of WOXC01001746.1, forward strand.
TCTCCCCCTCCCTTGCAACCACTTCCTCTTGCTTCTTCTACATGACATAGTTTACCCTACCCTGTCTCTCCCCATCTCCTCTTGCCACTTTCCTCTCTCACCTCATAATTTCATCCCTTGAGTGTTCTCCCTTCCCAACAAATTCAACCTATGCCCTCTATCCATATACACACACATTCCCATATGTATTCATATGACCACACACCCTTCTTCCATTATTTTCATAGTGAGAAAGATATCATCAGTCACAGTTATTGTTTTTCCATATAGGAATGTAAATAGTTCAACTTTGATAAGTTCCTTTTGATTTCTTTTCCCTGATTACCTTCTCAGGCATCTCTTCCTTTTTGTGTCTGGATGTCAAATTTTCTATTCAATTCTGGTTTTTTCCTCAAGAATGCTTGAAAGTCCTCTATTCCACTGAATGACCATATTTTCCCCTGAAACAAAATACTAAGTTTTTCTGGGTAGGTGACCCTTGGGTTCATTCCTAGCTCCTTTGCCCTCTGGAATATCATATTCCATGCCCTTATATCCCTCAGTGTAGAAGCTGCCAGGCCCTGGGCTATTCTGATTGTGTTTCCACAATATTGAAATTGTTTCTTCCTGGCTGCTTGTAGTATTTTCTCCTTGATCTGGGGATTCTGGAACCTGGCTATAATATTCCTGGGAGTTTTCTTTTTGGGATCTTTTTCAGGAGGTGATCGGTGGATTCTTTCAACCTCTATTTTGCCCTCTGGATCTAAAACATCAGGGTAATTTTCCTTGAGAATTTCTTGAAGGGTGATTTCTAGGTTCTTTCTTTGACCATGGCTTTCAGGTAGTCCAATAATTTTTAAATTGTCTCTCCTGGATCTATTTTCCAGGTCAGTGGTTTTTCCCATGAGATATTTCACATTGCCTTCTAATCTTTCATTTGTTTGGATCTGCTTAACAGCATCTTGATTTCTCATAAAGTCATTAGCTTCCATTTGCTCCAGTCTAACTCTGAAGGAATGAATCTCCTCAGTGAACTTTTGAGATTCCTTTTCCATCTGGCAAATTCGACTTTTTAAGGCATTCTTCTCCTCATTGCCCTTTTGGGCCTCCTTTGCCATTTGAGTTAGTCTATTTTTTAAGGTGTTGTTTTCCTCAGTCAGGCTGTTGACCCTCATTTCATACTTTTCCTGCATCCTTCTCATTTCTCTTTCCAATTTTTCCTCCACTTCTCTTATTTGATTTTAAAGTCCTTCTTAAGGTCCTCTATGGCCTGCAACCCGCTCATGTTTTCCCCTGGGGCTTTTGGAGCAGGACTTCTGACCTCACAGTCCTTTTCCTGCTCTATGCCCCCAAAATAGGAGTCTAGGGTTGCATTTTTCTGTTTCATTTGCCTTGGCATGTTGCCACTTAATTACTTGACTTTTGGGCTTGTTGCCACACTATGGCTTTAAGGCCAGATAGAGGAATTTTCGTCCTGAATGTGTGGGGGGCAACTTCCGTTTCTGGCAAGCTGTAAACCCACCCAGGACTTCCACCCTAGATCACAATCCAGATCCAGGGAGGTTAAAGCAAGAGCGATTACCCCCCGAGACTGATCACTGGATCTCCCTACTGTTCACAGGCCAGGAGCTGGAGCTGCCTCTGAAAAACTACAAAATGGTGTGTCTTCTCAGCGGCTTCTAACCCCCAGGGGAGGAAGCCTACGCGTTCCCCAAATGCTGGTCCCAAAGTCCATAGGGCACTAACCTCTTACTTTGTCCTAGGCAGGTCTATGTTGATAATTCTGGAATCGCCACAGCTGCTGGTGTTCTGGGGTCTCTCCAGCCAGCTGCTGGCCCTGCCACCCTGGGGCTAAAACCTCGACTCATGGGGACCTGGGCTCCACTCAGCTCAGCTCCCCGTGCCCTGCATGCTGCTGGCTCCCAGAGCGCTGCACTGGTCCTTCCTGCAGGGCTTCTGGGCTGTCCTCAATGGGAGGTTAGCTTCTCTGTGTCGTTCTGTGGGTGGTGGGGCTCCAGAAGTTGTTCAGAGTCCCCTTTTACATAGTTTGGGGGGAATCTGGTGGCAGAGTGGCTTGGATGAGCTGTTTCTACTGCGCCATCTTGGCTCTGCCCCCATTTACATGCTTTTTTAAAAGAAATGGTTTGAACACATATATGAATTTTAATTAAAAAGAACAACTTTGGGATGACAATTTGGAGGAGTATCCTAAAATATTTTTCACAAAAGCATGTGTATTACTCTGATTCTGATAGGCAGTTGAGAGTCTATTAAGTTTTAGTTTTACTTTCTAAGTACAAGTTGTTCAAATCTACTCTGATAATTTCCCCCATTTTCCTCTGTTTCACTAATCTATTTAATCCAAAATTAGACTATAGGAGGAGATAATCAAGCAGTATCAAGCCTTAGACATCTTCATTAAAGTTTACATATTCTTAACTTTGATAGCCATCATATGACTCACTGTTTCATAGCAGTGAGTACTAGTCAAATGGGATATGTGTGTCTGTGTGTGTGTGAGAGAGAGAGAGAGAGAGAGAGAGAGAGAGAGAGAGAGAGAGAGAGAGAGAGAGAGAGAGAGTGAGAGAGAGAGAGAGAGAGAGAGAGAGAGAGAGACAAAATGTCTTAATTCTCCTGCCTTCCTTATATTCTCCCTTAAAAGATTTGGTATGTAAAAAGGATTGCTTAGTTTTAAAAAAATCAGTTTTTACCTGAAAAAAAATCCCTTTTTTAAGAAAATATATGAATATGCACATTTATATACACATTTTTGTGTATATAAGTGTAAGAATGTATATGTATATGTGTGGATATCCACACAGATACACATATATAACTTGTGAGAAAGAAAATATGACAGGAAATGATTTCTAGAGTGATTTAAAAGTTATATTTAAAGATTTCAGATTTCCTCTTAATATTTGACCTAGGGGAAGGGGAACTAGGTAGATATAGATGAAACAATCCTAGATACTCTAACAGCTTTTGTTAATGATGTGTGTTTAACAGAATCTATTTACTAACAATTGGCTAATACTAATCCAAGTAGTGCTCTTATGCCCTGAATTGGGAAAATGGAAAAGAAAGAGATAAGAAGAAAAAGTTTAGAGGGACACAAAGAGGGACTAGAATAGTGCAAGTTTACTCCCTTTCCCTTTGCCTTGACTCAAAGCTGAGATAATCAACTTAATTCTCCTCTCTTATATTCCCTGGAAAATCCAACATGCATATTAGCCTTCTTAAGTAGTCTCCTTTTGGTAGCAATGATTATTCTTCAAAAACAAGGAAAAAAGGTCATATCTGGGGAAGATGCCATTAAAAAAAAACCTTTATAAATGCAATATTATCTTCTTAAAATAAACAGAATGAAATCCTGTGATAGGAGGGAAATATTCATGGGAAAGCTTCTAATGATCTTATTTACCATTTCCCGAGTGACATCTATTTGTTTCAAATACTTGTTTAGGTTAGAATATTCAAAAATATTAGAAATTTGGTCAGAAATTATTTAATTTGTTTCGCAAATATGAGAAATTGAAAAGCATGCTTATTTTTGAGGACAAATTCATGGGGTCAAATATAAATTGGTAAGAAGAAAGGAAAGAAACAGAGATTTAATAAGTACTTGCTTTTTGCCTGGCACTGTGCTAGGCACGAGGGATACAAATACAAGCCCAAGTAAAGAGAACCCCAGCCTTTAAGGATCTTGCCATCAAGTGGGGGACTACAGCCTACAAAAGGAAGTTGAGAAGATTGGATGAGAGACAGTTTGAGATAAAGGTATGATTTTGAAGATCCAAGGTCAAGAACATGGCAGGAGAGAAAGGAGTGAGCCTTTCAGTGGAATATTACAGATTGAGATGACCACATGGATGGTTAAATGTTTCAGTGAAGGGATACCTCGGGCACTTAGAAAAATTTCAGGATGAAAGAATGATGGAGGCATGATTTTGATGTCTAGAAAGAAGGAAAATGATTATAAGGGGGAAGAAAAAAATTGTAGAAATGGTGAAGTACCAAGCCACCTTAACCACACTTGGCTGGTACCTTTCATTACTCTTGGTCTATGTTCTTCTTTGTAAGCATAAGGGAGACCTAGGCTTCTCAAAAGCTAAGCAACCAAAGCACAAGCTCCAACAGGTTTTAGCAAACTATAAAAGCATCATGTAGGGACAGAATGTTCTCAATTATCAACCTAATTATTTTTTTGGTATGGTAATCCCCATTATCACATGCCCCCCAGCATGGATGAATGGGATTCCCCAAACTCTGGGCTTTCTATTACTTCCCTCACCTCCTGGTGCTTCTTATTTACTGATGATGTCACCAAAACCTAACTTCTTACCTTGTCACTATCCCCTCAAGCCTCAATCTGAGAGATGTTTGGCCTCCATTCAATCCCTCAAAGCACAATACAGTCACAGCCTGAGGAAGGTTGGACAAAAGAGACCTGGATGGTCATTGGTCCTCTTCAAAAACAAAGGAAGAATAAACAGTCTAGTTCCTTTATTTTACAGATGAGGAAACTAAGGCTCACAGAGGTGTTATTGACTTGCCTAAGGTCTTAGAGAAGTTGTGAATCAAATCCAGATACTATTGATTCTAGTAATGACGCTAAGATACCTTGCCAGAGAAAATGTTTTCTTACAGTGCTGTGCAAAGTAAGAATCTCAGAGAGTTTGGTTTATTTTACTTTTATTTTTTGTTTTTCTTAAGCATTCTACAGTGTTAGGCTAAGGTGCAATGTGGGATATAAACATGCTGTTGAAGTCAATCTCTTGGCCACAAAGAAGGCATTGACAAGGCTGGAAAGGCCTTGAGGCTGTCAAGTCCAACCTCATGATTATCAAATGATGAAACTGAGGCAAAGAGGTTTTCCTGACATCACCCTACTTAGTTTTTGAGGTGGGATTTGAACTCGGTTCTTTGTGGACTGCAATTTAATGATCTATAATTGTGTTCTATGGAATGCTCTCCTTCCTATTGAATTATCATATAGACATAGTCAGAATATGGCTAGTAACCTATAGACCTGAAACAACATACTTGATGTTACCTGATGGCTTGTGAGTGCTAGAGGGAGTTACATTGAGAATCGCTTAACATTTTTTGAAATCTACTTAAGTCATGTGCTTCTGGATTGCCATCAGTGTCCTAGTCTTACTTTAGATCTCATGGGCATGATAGTAAACCTTCTAATTATGATTTTAATGCCTTTTGTGAAATCTCTAATCTTCAAGACTTTTAAGAGTAACATAATTCACAGGACTAAGACACCAGGGTGTCCTCTCAGTGTCTCATTTGTGAAATGAAAGGGTTGGATTTCTAACATTTATTCATTTCCAGTGAAAGATATACAAGTTATAGTTCAACTTTCTGTTTAGTAGGAAACGTTTTATGATGTGTCTTTTAGTTCTCTGTTCAGATGCAGTAGAATAGCTGTGGAAGAAACCCCTTAAAACATAATCATAACTTCAAAGATACCACAGAATAATTGACAAGGAGTGGCATGAAATTTTAAAAGAAAAATCAGGGTTTTTGAATGTACTTTTCTACTTCCCTATTTTTTTTTTAATTCCTATGATTGTGTTGGTAATTTTCATTGATGCCTTTTTAAAAAAAATGGCATCTACTATTCTATTGTGTAGAGTGTTTTGGCCAGGTATGGAACACTTGCATTTTTTTTATCAATTATGGATTACTTACATAGGGGTCCTCTTTTGGTTGAATTATCCTTCATTCTGATACTGAATTAATGTTCCTATATTGTCACAGCCTTCAGGGCCTCTGTATTTCAGAGGCAAAAAAAAAAAAATTCAATTCCTAAAGCCTTTAAATCATTTGAAAGGGAGAATGCACAAACAGTGCAAGTGGATTAACATGGCTACATTAAAATAAATCAGTTTGATTTCTCATCTAAAAGGTGGTAAAGTTATTTCTAGCAGACCCCATGTCCCTTATCCCAGAAAGTCCCATGTGTGGAAAATAGATTCAGTTCTGGGTTCTATTACAAAATATGGGGAATACACTTATCCAGACACTTATTAGTAAAACACACTGGAGAATGCACTCAATAAGAAACACGCACAAGTCATTAGATAGCTAGCTAAGATTTGGAACTATGGGTGTTTCCTTATTTTTGTTTTGTTTTGAATAATATTTCACTTTTCCAATTAAATGTAAAAACAATTTTAACATTCATTTAAAAATATTATTTAGTTAGAAATTCTCTTTTTCTGTCCCTCCCTGAGTTGGTAAACATTTTGATATAGGTTATTCATGTACACTCATGCAAAACATGTTTCCATATTATTATTTTTCTTTTTGTAGTATTTGAATGCTATTTCATTCATTTTATTTTTAACTATGTGTGTTTCTAAAAGTAATATAGTTGGTTTTCTGAGGACAGCAAATAGTAAACTGTGTGTGTGTTTGTGTGTGTGTGTGTGTGTGTGTGTGTGTGTGTGTGTGCATGTACTGGGTGTGCGGAATATAAGAGGAGCTTCTAGAACGCTATCTAAATGATACAGAAGGCCAAGACTTCTGTCCTGAATCAGGTAATCAATCTTCATTGTTGACAAGAACTGTCCATAGCTACTGAATTACTTGGAGTGGGTACTTGACTAAGTATAAATAAAGCATTAAAGGACAAGTGACTGAGATACTGGATGAAAGCAAATAAGTTCCCACAGCTAATGCCAAGGGTCAACACTTCCATTCTTATATGAATATGTGTAAAATATGTGCATGTCTATATATTATGATTTATAGGCATAAATAGAAATATTATCTCTCTCTTTATGTAGAGGTATAGATATAGAAATGTGTGTGTCATTAGAGTTAGAATTGATAGAGGTATATAGGTACTGGGGGAAATAATCTTGATTTTCATTAGATGATAAATAAAATTTAGCATTTCAATTCAATTATTTAATAACATTATTCTTTGAAGAGGTTCTTCAGCTTCACTAGACTCTCAAAAAAGGTCTAAGACACATGAAAGAAAATTAAGACTTCCTGTTCTAAGACTTAGAGAAGCTTCACTTTACATGTTTCTTGCTGAACAGAGTATCCACATTGAAGAAATGAATGATATTTTAAAGAAAAAAAAAGTATTATTATTCAGAATTTCCACCAAAGAGTAGGCAAGATAAAGGTGAAGATCAGAAACTCAAATCAACTTGATGTATTCTTTGCTATAAGCAAAGGTAAAAAGTTTTGGTGTTGAAAGCATAGAATAAAATGAAGTCTGGGAGGAATCTTACAAGTCATTAATTTTATTCTCTGGATTAATGAATTATTTATGCATTTCAGTTTTCAGCTATTATTTTAAAGAAAAAAGTCATCTATATAAAAGATTTAATTAATATAAACAAAACTAGACCTTTTTTATCTCATGAGTTTATTTTTTCCCTGAAAACTTTATAATCAAGAAAGATTTGTATCAATGACTGTTATGTGCCAGAAATTCTGGCAGTATTAGACATCTCAAGTTATAGTCTCTTCTCTTCAAAATAGTTCCTCGCTAATGTGATTTATGAAATGTCAATTCTTTATTAAATCAAAAATCTTTGGTTACATAAGGATGTCATGTAGAGTGAAGAAAGGCAAATACTGTTGGGATAGCTAATAATAGTTTGGAAACATGGTGGAAAAACAAGCAATTAGCTAGCTATGAAAGGTGCTGCATATCTGTTACAATAAATGGAAATAATACAAAAATATGGCAAAATTGACATTTAATCCTTGCTTGTTTTCTCTTAATTATCTTTAAAATCTAATGTACTTAATAAAATCTTTGTTTCAGAAATGAAAATTCAGTCTAGAATTTAGAAAATATGCAATAGCTTTTTAATAACTAAAATGGTAAACTTTACTATAATGATACTTTTACAATGATAATTGAAGGATAGAATGTTGATAATGCATGACTTGGGAAAGAATCCAGAGTAAACCTAGTTTCCAGGGCCATATTTAAACTTCAGTAGAAATAGCAATATGGCATACTTTCTTTTCTTCTTCTTTTTTTTGGAGGGCAATTGAGGTTAAGTGACTGCCCAAGGTCACATGGATAGTTTTTGTGTTAAGTGTCTGAGGTCAAATTTGAACTCAGGTCCTACTGACTCCAGGGCTGATGCTCTATTCAATGTGCCACCTAGCCACCCCATGGCAGACTTTCATAACTGAAGAAACCTGACAGGGTAAATTAACTGTTTGAATAAGTGAGTCTTTTCCACTGATATGCTCTCAATGTCCCAAAAGGGAATATTATTTTAATCAACTATGAATTTAAATGATCAGAATCAAGACCTATATTCACACAATTCACATTTCTTAATAGATTGCTATGATATTATCTAAAAAGGATTCTACCTAGGAAAGAACATTTAGTTCTCTGTACATATTGTAATAAGCACACATTATACCAGTCTGGCCTCATTCCCAGGGCACAATCCAAACAAACAAAATTGATGTAGAAATTCAAAAGACAGCAAGTACAAGGGACTGATACAATTGAAAATGTCCCTTAATAATTAAGAATGGGCCTTTGAATAAAGAATAGTCTTTGAATAAAAAATAATCTTTTAAAGAAACTGGACTAAAGAATACATGAACCAAGAAATATGACTTGATCATGAATGAGGTAAGGGACATATGTCTGATTATTTAAATGGTTCTGGGTTCAAATTTAAAAGCCTTTTTCAAAGAATAGAAAAAAAAACTGTTGCTTACATTCCGAGGTTACCCAAAAATGACTGTTTAATTTACAATTTAGCAATAGTAATGTTTATAATATCAATCAAAAGCAAGCCAAAAGTAATGATGTGAAATTAATTTTGCTTTTATCCATAATAGTTATTTATTTAAATATTTCAAAGCCTGTTTTAAACAGATATGTGACAATTAATAGTAAAGTAAAAATTAAAACTAAAAAAAATAATTTGAATAAAATTAAGCTTGTATGTAGCTTGAATATGGCTGATGGAGTAAAAACAGACATAATCACAGAAAGGTAAGATGATACATGTGGGACGGCTAGGTGGCACAGTGAGTAAGGGCGCTGGCCTCGGAGTTGGGATAACCCAGGATCAAATCCGGCCTCAGAAAATGAGCACCCACACATAAATAATGACTAGCCCTGTAACCTTGAGCAAGTTACTTAACCCCAATTGCTTAAAAAAAAAAAAAAAGATGATACATGTATATACTAGAAAAAAAAAAACTTTGGGCTTTGAGTTTTAGATGATGATGCTGATGCCTTTCCTCTAACCAATGTTCTTTTCTCTCTTACCTTTCCAGAGTTAAAACTTTCTTAAATGTAATAAATCTTTTCCCAAAGTCTTCAATGTGCTCATTATCAAATCTATTGACCTTTTCTCATCTCTCATTCTCCTTGACTTCTTTGTTTTAATTGATCATTTTGACAATTACTCCTTTTTTGAAACTCTCTCCTTTTTTGAAATCTGATTTCCTGAACTTTCCTGGATCTTTCTCCTGCTTTTCTACTATTACATACTTCTCTAGCTCTTCTTCATCTAATTTGTTTCCTTCATTGTTATTGAACAAGATGACCTCTCAGTCTTTACATAGCTACAAGACTAGCCTGGTCCCAATTAGTGCAAATAATGAATCCCTTGAAGTGGATGAATATTATTTAATCCATCTCTCTAGTTATAATTCTATAAAATATAATCATTTGTTTCAGTCTAATGGAAACATACAGTATGCATTCAAAAAATGTAGTCATTTCATATAATTCATTATTTGCCCTGAAACCTATCTGAATATGAATATAATACTCTCTATTCTTCCACAGAGTCCCTTTTTGACTTGTGGAAATATTTTTTCTACTGAAAGCATACATGTATTTATATATATACACACACACACACACATTATATATACATTATATATAACACATGTATATATGTATGTGTGTGTATATATATACATATATATATATGTATATATATATATAAAATACACACACAGAGACAGAGAGAGCCTAAATTCCAATAGAAACAGAATGACTTCATAACTCAATAATATAATTTCAAAGACAATAATTTTTGTCACCTTTCCCACTTGCCTGGATGTTATGTTATGAGGCAGAAATGTTTCATGGCACAGACAGAAAGCTGGCTCTGGAGTTTGTAACATGAGAGTTCAAGTTCTACCTTTGATATATGTGAGCCTAGGCCAATTCATTTATAGTTTTAGTGTTCTAGGCTGCTCTCTAAGACTTTCAGTTTCATTGAAGGTGCTCACCTACATTAGTTAAGAAATTTCGTTACCTAGAACTCACTGTGCTATCAAAATCACAGATGCAGTAGAAAACAAGTTATGTGCCTGGAATCAAGTGACATGTGAGAGCAAAGCATTAAGAAGCTATAACAGCTTTCAACCACCTTCACTCAGTATAGGCAGTGTGTGAGTGTGTGTGTGTGTATATGTATGTGTGCACATGTATATCTATCATAACAATTGAAAGTATGCAAATACCTGCAAATCTATCAGCTAATTAAAATCACAGTATAAGAGTTATTTTGTCCTGATAGCGTGGTTCATTGAATAGGGTCCCAGGCTAGAGAGCAGAAGATATACCTAAATCCTTGTGCAATTTTGCTGCTAACGTTAAGACTTTGAGAAAACCAGATTGTCTTTTGAGGATTTAGTTTTCTCATCTCTAAACTGCTATGTTGGAACAAGATTATAAGACAACTTTCCATATTTTTTTGATATGTTTCATGCCTTTAGCTTTTATTTAGATTGGACTTAATTAAGTATTTCAGCCAAATTTTCTGAGTATGCACACTTAAAATTGTGGATTGTGTGTGTGTGTGTGTGTGTGTGTATGTGTGTACTTTAATCTTAATTTCAGGAAAGTACTCTATGTCTGGAGTAAAGTCTTCTAGATTTAACTTTAAGCCATTCTCTACTCTACCTTCTCAACTTCTCTTTAATACATTTCAATTTCTCAATATATATAGATTTAAAATATATTTAAGTATATTAAAATATATTTAAGTATATGAAGATGCACATATGTAGGCACATAAATGAGGTCTAGTTAAGTAAATAGATTCATGACATATATGTACACATGAGCACATATATATACACATATATATGTACATGTCTGTACATATATACTGAATATATTATACATGATATAAAATCTTATATTTATATATACTTTTATATAAGTATATATGTTTGTATATATGTGTGTGTGCATGCATTTATGTGTGTGTATGTATGCATACATACACACATATACACACTTTCAATACTCTAGGCTATCTATTATATATCTTTTTGGATAGTTACATCTCCTGAATTCATTTTGTTAACTACTCCTCACATGCTGAAATGAAAGAAGAATAAGAAATGTGCTAAATAATAGCTCTTTTTAAAGTATATTTATTATGGGCATGAATTGTTTCACAACCATTTGATCTAAAGATTCCCTATATAGTACTGGACTTAGACAGCCATGTACTATATCTAGCTAAATATTTCCTGTTATAAAACAAGTTAGTCCTTTTCTCGTCGTCATTATTCTCAGCAAATTGTATTACCAGGAGAGAACATTTCTTCTATATTTAGTGATGTATATATGTACATATATATATAAGATTTAAGAAAAACTTCTTGTTACACATTTTATAGCTTAAATTAAATTGTATATTAGAATCCTATTGTGCCTATCCAATAAAACTGCAATTGTACATTTTTGCAAAATATGATACTATGTAAAATGAGTGAATAAAAGCAATTATAGGTTGAATGGGCAATTCTGTTATTTCAAAATTATGTGAGATTATGGAATAATGTAATTGCCCTACTCTTTAGCTAAATTGAGAAATAATTGGGTCTTTATTAGTAACTGTCTGATAGGATATTGGTCTTTTTTTTTACCCTCTTTGGAAGAAAAAAGTAAAACTGAATTCCTCAGAAAACTTGCTGATTATTTTCACTAATGTTTAATTGAAGATACCAATGATTAGCCCAAAATGTTCAAGGTAGAAAATTTATATTCATTCTTCCTCTGCTATATTATCCACTGGTGTTACTATCAATTCCTTCTTTGTCCTTTCCCTCATGAATAGAAGCTTCTCAAGATTACAGATTATTTCAATTGTGTCATATCCCCAGCACTGTGCCTGAAAAAATTAAGCACTCAATAAAATCTTATTTTTTGGTTGGTCATTTGGTTGATTAAACAAAGATAAAGTAACACATTAACTCTTCTAAAAAGTCTTCCCTAATCCCTGCCCCTTAAATTGATAATGATTTAAAGGACTATAGAGGACTCATTGGCACACTATTGTATTCTTATATTATCTTTCTGTATATTATATGTCAGATATCCTTAACTAGATAGTAAACTCCATAAGGGAAAGAACATTCTGTCACTCCAAAACTGTCAAGCACAATTACCCAAATATTTGTGGAATTCAAATTTTCTCATTGAGTAAAAAGAATTCAATGACCAGTTTTTAAACTGGATAAAGTATTAAAGGATTATGCCTTCAAATCTTTGTAATGGTAAGGGAATTTGAAGATCTTCCCTGCCCCTTAATAAACCCTCCCTGATTTGAAAATATCCTCTGCCCCCTAATAGGCTGAATGTGATCACATGGAGCCTTTGGTGGGAGGGATTTGCTGAAGGGTAGAGCGAAGCCCAACAGTAGAAGCTTGCTTAGGGGACACTTGTTTTTGAGGACCGCCCACACCTTGTTACTTTGTAATTAGGCAGTGGGTCATGAGGGGTGGGATGTTCTCTGACCCTGGAGAAGGCTAGATATACCTCTGAGGTTTTGCTTTGGGACTCATCTATGGTAAAAGTTTTGTGATTTGGCCAGATGAGACTTTGGTCAACCATTGAGGTCCTCCTCTAACCCCCCAGGTGTTGGTGCTTCTCTCTCTGGTAAATAATGATGTAAGTATATAATGATCAGACAGCTAGAAGCCCTGTCTATTTAATTGTGTTATTTTCTCTGTCTGTATTATTTTGTCTGTTTGTAACTTTTTGGTATTCTTTGAAGTTCAGGGTGCTGACTTTTTCCCCTGAACTAGGTAAATGATATATGTTTGATGAAAGTAAGACTATTAATCCTTTTTGAGTTTCTTTCCTTTAGAAAAGCAGATCAAAGTACATGTGCTAGCAGCCATTGTGGGTATGCTAGGGTGCTTGCTGGTACAATCTCAAAGTTTGACATTTCCTTTCTGCAATTTTCAGAGAAACTACTGGTCAAAGAACAGTGATATTTACATTAACTTAAGTACTATCTACATTATTCAGAGACATTTATTGAGATTATATTTTATGAGAGTGCTGACATTTTATATACTGTATCTTTATATGGGCATATAATTTATGAATGTGTTTCATTGGAGTTTTGCTGCTTTTATCTATCTCCCCATGTTGCCATCTATAGCTGTTTTAATCTGTAAAAAATAAATAAGTACCCTTTTCAGAAGATTCATAATTGACAATCTACCAGATTATTTTTAGAGCTGTAGAATTTAGATTAGGGCTGCACTAGAAAATGCCTAACAACCAGATCTACAAAAATGCAGTTTGTATTTTTAAGTTAAATCTGCATATTAATATTTTCTCCATTACTGCCCTAAGTCCAAACAATCTACCAAAAACAATTTATAGTTTGCTACTTTCAAAAGTATAAATGTTCACACTAAAAAAATTAACAATCTATCACCCCCCAGTGATGTGAGCCAACTCCAGCACACCTCTGCACCAAATGAATATTAATTCCTGTTTTTTCAAGTCAAAGGATTATTTTGTTTTGTTTTAATTAATTTATATATTTTTAGTTTTCAACATTCGTTTCCAAAGTTTTAAAGATTTTCCCCTTCTCTCCCTTCCCCTCTCCCCAAGATTATGTACAATTTCTATACATTCTTATTAAGCATATTTTCATATTAGTCATGTTATATAGATGAATTAGAATGAATGGGAGGAACCATGAGAAAGGAAAAAAATAGCAAAGCAAAAAAAAAAAAGAGGGCAAAGAGTATGCTTTGATATGCATGCAGACTCAGTGTTTCTTTCTCTGAGTGTGGATGGTATTTTCCATCATGAGTCTTTTGGAATTATTTTAGGTCTTTGTATTGCTGGGAAGAGCTAAATCTATCAAAGCCAGGCATCCCACACTATGGCTGTTACTGTGTACAATGCTCTCCTGGCTCTGCTTACTTCACTCAGCATCACATCATATAAATCCAGACTTTCCCAGTGTTAGCTCAATCATTGTTCCTTATAATACAACAGCATTTCATTACATTCATATACCACAACTTTTTCATCCATTACCCAATTGACAAACATCCCTTCAATTTCCAATTCTTTGCCACCACCAAAAAAGTTGTTTTAAATATTTCTGTATATGTGTGTCCTTTTCCCACTTTTATGATCTCTTTGGGACACAGCCCTAGAAGTATACCAAAGGGTATGCACATTTTTATAACCCTTTAGGCATAGTTCCAAATCCCATAGATCCAAAATGGTTGGATCAGTTCACTACTCCACCAAAAAATGAATTCGTGTTCTAATTTTCTCCAACATTTATCATTCTCCTGTTTTGTCATGCTAGCCAAATTGATAGGTGTGATGTGGTACCTCAGGTGTTTTGATTTGCATTTCTATAATCAATAGCGATTTAAAGCATTTTTTTTCATATGACTATAGACAGTTTTAACTTCTTCCTCTGAAAACTGCCTGTTGATATCCTTTGACCATTTATCAATTGGGGAATGACTTGTATTCTTATAAATTTGACTCAGTTCTCTATATATTTTAGAAATGAAGGCTTTATCTTTCCAATCTTTCTGCTTCCCTTCTAAGCTTGGTTGCATTGGCTTTGTTTCTGCAAAAGCTTTTCAATTTAATGTAATCAAAATTATCCATTTTGCTTTTCATTCAAAAGATTATTTTTTAAATTATGTTAAACTGATAGTTTTATTCAGTCGTGAGACCAGTTACATTGCATTATCAAATTTACTTTTGCACATCACATCATGGCCTTAAAAACACAAGCACATGAAAATATGAATGGTCTCTTTGGTAGCAAGTTCTAGGTAGAACTTGGGTCATCAAATATCTTTCTCTAAAGTCAGATTTATGTGCAGTTTCCCCTCCCCAGGGTTTAGCATTTCACCATGAGGTGGCTCTATTGGAAGCTTATTCGCTTCATTTATCACTGCTATTTCTGAATGGTACTTTGTTATGTGTCCATGCTTTGGTCTTGGGTGGCTCTTTATGCATAATCACCTCTCCTGTCTATATTGGGAAATCGCCAGACAATGAGATCCAACCCTCTCCAGAGCCCCTTCCCATGTACTCTGATTCTTTGACTATTTATTCCAGGCCAACTAGTTTTCTAGTTGTGAATGTGATGTTACCAAATGTGTTACACCCATCCCATCCCCCACCAGGCTCCATAGTTGTCCTCTTTTAGGCATTGGCAAGCTGATCATTATTAAAAAAAAAAAAAAAAGAAACACAACAAAACACTTTGCCTTTAAAAAGCAGTATATGTAATGGGAATTATATATACACAGTACAGAAAACAGTTAATAATAAACATGAGAATATAGTATAATTTCAGATCCATTAAGCATATGAACTATCAGAGACCCATTATACTGCTACAGATATATTATAAAAGACTTTTATAAGATTTAAGGGCAATTAGCACAACAGATAAAATACTAGGCCTGGAGTCAGGAAGACCTGAGATCAAATCTGGCCTCAGACACTAATTAACTGTGTGTGCCTTATCAAATTACATAACCACTGTATATCTCAGTTTCTCAATGATAAAATCTAAATGACTATAGTATCTGTCTCCTCGGGATTTAGTGAGAATTAGATGGGATAATATTTATAAAGTACTCTGTATAGAAATGCTAGCTTTTATAATTAGCTCTTATTAAAGGTGATATGTAACCTTAATTCATATTCCTTAATATTGGTGATACCTCTATCTTTCTGTAAGAAGAATATGACTTCCTCTTCATAGCCCAGTTTGTCTGTGTAGAGATAAGATCACTGAGACTTCCCAACTCCTAGCTGAGAAAGAGAAAATGAGAGGGAAAACACAGCAAATTACTATTTTGTGCTTCAAAAGTGTAAGCAGTTATCTATCCACCATTACCCACCAAGCATATGATTCTATATTGTACCCTGTAGCTCTGTCCTCAAAATAAGAGAAACAAGGCAGAGAAATTAAGAAACTTTTGAGAGAGGGGGCAGAACCAAAATGGTGGAGTAGAAGCAAAAATTTGGCATGGGCTCCTGCTCCAATCCCTTCTAAAAAATGTAAAAAAAAAAAATGACTCTAAACAAATTTTAGAGATACAGAACCCACAAAGTTACAGAGAGAAACAACTCTCCTCCTGAAGGCAGCCTGGCAGGCCAACAGGAAGAGTCTATAACATTGAGCCGGGAGCCAAGCACAATCCCCTGTGAGCCACTTGTTTCTAGCCCCAGGGAGACCCTGACCAGAGGGCCAGTCAGAGCAGACTTCAAGTGTGTGAATCACCAGCAGCTGGGGTGGTTTCCAGACTTCTCAATCCATCAACACCAAAGACAAAGTAAAAGGTCAGTGTGGAACTCTGTTGGACCAGGGTGGGGGGCAAAAGAGTGGTATCCAGCCCCTGCTCCTGGGGCAAGAAGCAGCAGAGGTGTGGCAGCTGTGCAGCCACCACCCCAAGGCTGCCTCAAGAGCTCCTGGCATGCAGATCATAGGGTAAACAAGCAACCATTCCAAGGGTAATCACTCTTGCTTTAACCTGCTTGGGTATGGATCACAATCTTGAGTGGTGATCCTGGGGTGTGTGGCCACTGAGCCAGGGCTTGTGGGGACAGAGGGCACAAGATCAGTTGCATATGAAGGTATGATATTTAAAAAATAAAATTAAGAGGTGAGAGAGGATTTTATTGGGAGAAGGAGAAAGGGATAGATAGAATAGGGTAAATTATCTCATATAAAAGAGTCAAGAGAAAACTGATACAATGGAGGGGAATAGCAGGGAGATGAAAGGAAATGGGACAATCTTGTTCTCATTGAATTTGGCTTAAGGAGGGAATAACATACACACTCAATTGGGTATCTTACCCTACAGGAAAATAGGGGGGGTTAGGGATAAGAGGGAGGATGGCAGAAGGGAGGGCAGATTGGGGAAGAGGGTAATTAGGAGCAAACATTTTTAAAAAGGGATAGGGCCTAATGAGAAAATAGAATTAGTAGGGGCAGGATAGGATGGAGGGAAATATAGTTAGTCTTTCACAATATACCTACTATGGAAATGATTTGGGTAACTACACATGTACAACCTGTATTGAATTGCTTATTGTCGTGGGGGGGAGGGGAGTGAGGAGGGAAGAAGGGAAAAAAATCTGAAACTCAAAGTTTTAAAAACAAATATTAAAAAATAATTTTCTTGGGGCGGCTAGGTGGCGCAGTGAATAGAGCGCCGGCCCTGGAATCAGAAGGACCTGGGTTTGGAGCCGGCCTCCGACACTTAATCCAAACAATCAAAAACATAGCCCTGTAACCTTGGGCAAGTTACTTAACCCCAATTGCCCTAAAGGGGCGGCTAGGTGGTGCAGTGAGTAAGAGCGCCGGCCTCGGAGTTGGGATGACCCGAGATCAGATCCGGCCTCAGAAAATGAGCACCCACGCATAAATAATGACTAGCCGTGTAACCTTGAGCAAGTTACTTAACCCCAATTGCTTTAAAAAAAAAATAAAATTAAAAAAATAATTTTCTTTACATGTAACTGAGAAACAACATATATAGGCACTGGGGTATAGAAATCCATTTTTCCCCACTAGAATGTTTGGGGGGTGATGGGGGAGGATATAAGAGAGAACAGATTGGGGGAAGGGGTATTCCGTAGGCTTGCTATTTGGGGGTGGGGGTAGAGAAAAGATGGGGAGAAAAAATTGTAACTCAAATCTTGTGGAAATGAATGTTGAAAACTAAAAATAAATAAATTGTAAAAAAAGAAACTTTTGCTATCCTGTTGTCCTGGTAAAGAAAAGAAACAGGAAAAACAAAACAAAACAAAACAAACTCCTCTCTTTGTCTAGTAGAAGACAAATGAAAGAAATACAGTGACTGGAGAATATGTATATCTTAAATTCTCACTACTTTGGGTCAAATCCAGTCAAACACTCAGATTTGAGTCCATCTCTCACCATCTCATTTCCTTTTCTCTAATATAGGAGCAAGTATCTCATATCCTTCTATAGGTCCACCTCTAATTCCCCAATGTTATTTGACCTAAATTGAGAGAAATACCCAAGAGGAAGTAGAATTTGGACAGTTTTCTTTAGTGGTCAGGTAGGGAAGTCATTTCTCCACCTCATACAAGTCTAGCTTTGGCCTCTTCTTCTTAGGAGCTGGTCTGGAAACTCCACGTTTCTACTTATAATCATATGCAAGAATTCATAGGAACATAAAAATTCAACCTGTTTCCCTCCCTTTTTCCTCCATTTCATAGTCTGACTTCACAGCCCATGAATCAAGACCAGCCCTGTCAACACTGATGATCTGGGAGGGTCATTTCTCTATGCAAAGTATAATTCATGGATGGGTAATACTTATAGCATATTATAGATGGACTTATTTTTAACTGGTTTTAATACTTCTATTGTTTATTATTTAATTCTGATGAGTTCTGTTTGTGTTTACCTACCTTTGTAGATAATTATAAATGAGTTGCTGTGACTGTTACCTAAAATCCTATGCTATGGTAGTAATGAATGTCTCCAGTCATAAATAGAGTTAGAACTCAGATGACCACATTGTTAGTCAATAAAAGTGTAATTGGTTCCATTCCCCTGATTCTTACAGCTTGATGGAATCTGCTTAACATAAATTGCTATTCTGGTTTTTCAGAATCTGCAATAACTAATATGATGATGAGGCCTTATAGTTTTAGTGGAAATTGTTTTGTATCCATCAGTGAATAATTAGTTCTCTTCATATTATTTTAGCTAGTAGGGCCAGAATTTAAAGTGTCAGGTAAAATTCTGCTTAATGATTTTATTATTAGTTCCAAATAACTATAAAACAATTATTAATATTCACAAAAGAATATAAATTTTTGGTCTCTGATATTAATTTATATATTGTACTTCCTTATACATCAGTGTCAGCACTGAAGCTTATACCTATCACTTTAAAATAATATGGAAAGCATTCTAACAACAATTATTTAGTAGATTGCCATAATCTCACAAGGAACTTAAGGAAAACCAAGGGAAGTTGTCCCAGAAACATAGAAATAAAAGAATAAAATTATGAAATTAGGATTCACTCTGTAACTAAATGAATTTCTAGAGAACAATAGACAATTAAAAGCAAAAACACAAGAGATCTCTTTAGAAAGTTGTAATGTAAAACATCTAAGACATAATTAAATATGATTTTGAAATGAAAATATAAACAAACACAAGTAATTACAGTTCTGAATAATATGTGATACCAAATCATGCTTCTAAACAGGGAGAAGTTAGTACAAAATAGTTACTGAAGGGAGAATTGACCTAATGAATAGATATCATTGAAGAGAATTTGAATAGTACATGAAATGAATTGGTGACTTTGAAGACCCTCATTTTCCACAAAGAACATTGGCTAATGTGGACAGAAAAGCAATTTTTCAATGGAGGATTTTGTAGAAGCGTTTATCAGCAACAAAAACATTTTTATTGAAAAAATTGTGAAATTGTCACAAATGTACCCCTACTATAGAAGTTACTCATTAATTTCTCTCTACTTGATTCCTCATTTGTAAAATAAAGATTAGCCTCTCTGCCCTATCTCCCTCACAAGGCCATTATGCAGATCAAAGGAAGTAAATTTAAAGTATTGCACAAACTTTTAACTCCTATAAATAAATTAGTTTTCAAAATAATTTTTGGTTGTTGTTGACTTGACCTGTGATTCATAAGGAGCGCTTGATGAGGAACTTCTACCAGTGAATACACATACTTTCTTTGTAACATATAATCTTAGAGTTTCCTGGAGCACTGATTAGTTGAGTGACTTGCCCAAGGTCACTTAATCCATATGCTTCAGAAGCAGACCTTGAACTTAGATCCTCCTGATTTCAAGGCCAGCTCTTGATGCACAGGGTAATACAGCCTTCTACTTCTCAATGGCTGGTAATGTCAAATTCTGATTGAAATAAGGGACCATTAATCTGTACAATTGGATGTTGTCTACCATATATTGGTTAGTTTTAAAATTTAAAGTTAACTGTTTTATTGTATTTTTAAATTTATTTTGTTAAATATTTCCTAATTACATTTTAACCTGGTTCAGGCTACACGGGAATGTTGCAGCCCATGTTGGACATGTCTACTCTAGGCCATTGTATTATAAGTATTTCATCAGCTTTATTAGTATTGATCAGTATAAGTATTGATTATTTATTAGTATTGATTAGTATAAGTATTGATCAGCTGTTATTAAACCCAACTGGGCCTAGGGACTCATGGAGTATGTAGTTCATGAGGAATAGACTATTGAATGCAATATAGTCCATTAGGTATTTTAGGCACCAAAACAGAGGCTGCCTGTTGCATATGAATATCCTAATGAAAATATTTTTAACTTTTTAATTTTTTATTTTTTCAGTGAATAATTTTTTCTCTCCTTCCCCTCCCCCAACAACAACAAAAAATAAAAACAAAACCCTTATTACAAATATGCATAGTTAAACAAAATAAATCCTTTCATTGCCATGTCTATAGGTATAGATATATAACGATATATCTAAAATAGACACATATATAATTATATTTACATGTGTATATGCATGCATGTATGTATGTGTGTGTGTATGCGTGTACCTTAATCTAAATCTGTATTGATGTTTCTCAAACTGTATTCTCTGTATTAGGATTTGTATCTCATCATGAGTCCTTTAGAGTGATGGTCAGCCATTGCACTGATCATAGTTCTTCAGTCTTTCAATGTTGTTTGTTTTTACATATTTGTTGTAATTGTATATAGTGTTCTCCTGATTTGACTTACTTTACTCTGCAATAACTCGTGAATCTTAATTTCTCTGATATCTACTTTTAAAAAATATTTTCTTTTTTTTTTTTTTTAAAGCAATTGGGGTTAAATAACTGGCTCAAGGTTACACAGCTAGTCACTATTTATATGTGGGTGCTCATTTTCTGAGGCCGGGACTGATCCCAGGTCATCCCAATTCTGGGGCCGGTGATCTCACTTACTGAGCCACCTAGCCGCCCCAGAAATAATTTCTTATAATGCAATAGTATTTCATGTCATTAATAATTCACTTAATGATTTCATTCATGGTTGCCCCCTTATTTTTAAATTTTTTGTAACAACAAAGGGAGCTGCTATAAATATTTTTGTAAAAATTGATCACTTTCCTTTTTTCTTTTGTAGTATCAACCTAGAAGAGTAACACTAGGTTAAAGGGTATGCAAAGTTTAATAACTTTTGGGGCACAGTTCAAAATCGCTTTCAACAATAGATGGGTTATTCTACAGCTTTGTGAGTAGTGCATTAATCTACATTTTCCCCACAGATACTTCATAAATTGTCATTATTCATTTTGCCAACAGTCTGATAGATGTAACACAGTACCTCATTGTTACTTTAATTTATGTTTCTCTAAGTTTTTGCGATTTGTAACATTTTAAAAAATATATTTATTTTGGATTTCTTCCTTTAAGAACTATCTATTCATATTTTTTTCACAATTATTTGGGGAAAAAAAGAACTCTTAGCCTTATAGATTCTAATTAATTTCTATGTTTCTTGAAAATTTGCTGCAAATATTTTTCCTTATTACTTCCATTTTGATTTTAGCTTCATTGATTTCATTTGTGCATTTTCCTAAACAAGCATGGAATCAAAGTTTTCCATTTTTGTCCTTTAACAATCTCTCTATTCTCTATTTGTTCATGTCTCTTCTCTTGGCAAAATAATTTGAAATAATATTTTTGTTTGTATAAGGATTTAAAGTTTACAAAAATAATTCTATCATAGTCATCTAAGTTATTACTCTCATTTTACAGGGGAGAAAAATAAACTTCAAAGAAGTTAAATGTTTTGTATACAGTTGCAAGTCAAATATTTGAGTTGGCTCTTGAATCTAAGTCTTCTGGCTCTAAGCTATTGATTTTTCTATGTTAGGTCCCTCCCCTCCCTTTTGTTTCCCTTGTGTTTCACTTTAAATCATGAAAATGTGAGTGTTTTATATGACCTATTTTAAAGTCAACAAAAATATGGGAATAGTTTACTTCTGATTTTTATTTCTCATATTTCTGCCAAAGAACTAAGAACTGATTATACTTTCTATTCTTCCATTGTTTGTTATCCAAGTCCTTGAACAAAATAATTATTCTATAACTTCCTTTTCAAATTTTATTCTAATATTATATGATTCAATTTCTGAAACTTATGTGCACATGCTTCATGAAAGGTATTTTTTATTTTCTCACTTCATTGGAAACTATAATGAATTAATAATTTAGAAAATAAAATACACATATCTTTTATCATTGTTTCCTTTATCAAAAAGTTCAGTATTAAAGTGTGATATGTATTATTATTCTCTTTATTTGTCCTCACATCCCAAGCAGTAAACTTATCAGGAAAACTTGGGTTCAAATCTAGCCTCAGACCCTTATTACCTATGTGACCAAATAAATCACAAGCAAATCACAAAGCAAGTTATTTAAGTTCTTTCTGCCTCAGTTTCCTTTACTGTAAGATGGGGATAATGATAATGCCTGCATCCCAGGGTTATTGTGGGATTAAGTGAGATATTTGTAAAGTTCTTAGGAGAGTACCTGGTATATAGAAGGTACTAAATAAATGTTATTCTTACTGTTATTAAATTTTACACTTATTTTCACCTTTTGGCAATTTGAAGTTTAAAAATATCCAATCAAGAGCAGAGTATATACCTTACTCCCAGGTGTTCTGATCAAACATTACTTATTCTTAGTCTGAATAGAAAATAATCCTTTTTGCTGGTGTGGGAAAGTATCAGAAAGGAGAAAGCTCATTTGGTGAAATTTTCCAGTGTTAGCTAACTGTTCCTCTCTTAATTTCCATTCTCTTCCCCCATTTTATTACCCTTTATTCTATGATTCAGTAATGTTTCTGGATTCAATATGTTTGTCAATGTTTTCTGTTGTCGGATCCTTTCGCGGCCTTCGGGACGCCACAGGGCGGGGAGTGCCGAGCAGAACAAAGCACACTTACACAGCAACTCAGGGGGCAACTCCAACTTTATTTCCTGCTCTTCTACATATATAGCCTATCCTACGCAAGCACTTTCCATTTTGGCTCTTGGCCAATTACAACACCTTTTGCCTATTAAGGTCAAGCACACCTTAACCCCTGGGACTCTTATCTCGTGATTTCTACCTGGAGCAAGGATATTCCTTGTGGACCCGGATGTGTGTCTCTCCTTAGAACAAGGCGTGGTCAGCTGGGGGCCTAACAGTCCCTCAAGTGCCTAGAGGGTTAATGGGGGCCAGAGGCCTTGCCATCATCGCCTAAGCCTGGAGGCAGTGCAGTCAAGGTCCAGGGACCTCTCAAGGGCACTGAGGTAAATCCGCGTTGGCTCTCCCACAGTATTCTACAAAAGTTTGAGCTTCCACTTAAAAAATAATTGTCGGGGGCGGCTAGGTGGTGCAGTGAATAGAGAGCCAGCCCTGGAATCAGAAGGACCTGAGTTCGGAGCCGGCCTCCCACACTTAATCCACACAAACAAAAACCTAGCCATGTAACCTTGGGCAAGTTACTTAACCCCAATTGCCCTAAAGGGGCGGCTAGGTGGCGCAGTGAGTAAGAGCGCCGGCCTCTCAAGTTACTTAACCTGAATTGCTTAAAAAATAAAATAAAAAATAATTGTCTAAATATTTCCAAATCCTATGGCTTCCATTCCCCTTTTCTCATTTCCATTTTTTTTATATGCAAGTCTTTCACCACATTCAAATATCAGTACTCATTTAAGCACTTAGATGACAAGATTTTGAGTTTGCTTAAATTTGTTGTTAAAAAATTGTCTTTTTTTCTTATTTTGATGCCTTTTATTATATTTTGAAAAATGATGAAAACAGTATTTTTTCAGTATTTTTTTTTAGAACAGCTGAAGACTAATGAAATAGATAAGGAATTTTCATTTATTTATTTATTTATGTTTTTTTTTTTTTATGGACATTTAAATGGATTTTGTGAGGGGGAAGAATTTACCATTATACTTATGAATAAGATAAATGACTGCATCACTGCCCTGAACAAGAATATAAATTTGTAATTTCATGGATTCAATTGATATTTATTGATTTCATTCATTCATTTGATCATCCAAAAAATTGCCCATTAAATCCCTTATATGCTCACTCTGTTCTGCTAGGCCAAGAGATTAAATAAGTATGATACTGGTTAGAATGAGAAAGGACATAAGAAGTCAAAATGAAAGATATGAAGGATAGGAGGGGTAGAATATGACTGTGTTCGAGAGTATATCCAAACTAATGAACTCTCCAGGACTCTTAACTGTTGTTCTCCCTGTTTTACAGATCAATTAATAAATTAACAAGTATTTGTTAAATATAATACTGGATGATAAAGGAAAATACGATATCAAAGTACTCAATTAATAAACATTAAGCACTCCTATATTCCTGCACTGAGCAAATGTTAAGGTTTAGGGTTGCTGGGATCTGGAAAGTGACAAGTGGGTCATGCCCAAATGAATTAGACTCAAGCTTTCTTTCAGCCAAAGACAAGGTTTATTAGAATACCAATATTCTAAGTGGGAGTGATTCTAAAAAAACACCATATTGGCCAGACTCTTAGGGAATCTATGCATTTTTATCATTAATGCAAGTGGGTCTGATTGAATCTGAGCACTTTCATGGAGGCAAGATGGATTTTATATACAGAAGGACTGTGGAAGGGATTTAGGAGTGGCCAGGCAGTCTGGGGTGACTGGGATAAGGGGTCCAATGAAGATCTGGATGGGAACAGAGAAGAGCTGGGAAAGCCAGGGATCTGGACCACATGACCAAAGGAGAATGAAGTCTAGATAGCATCAAGGGTGGGAAGTAGCCAGGGGCTAACTGGAGGTAATAGAGAATGGAGTCCTGGGAAGAGAGAATTGGGAGATTGGGTTTAGGCCACAATGAAAGGCCAGTTGAGAGGATTACTGGAATGTATAGATGCCTCAAGGGAACTCTAAAGACTTGACCAAGTGGGAAAGTTCAAAAGAGTGAGAATGGAGGTTTTCCACAGCCTGTACTGGTCACTAATGCTCTGGGGATACAAAAAGAGGCAAAAGATATCCCTTAGCCTCAAAAAGCTAACAATGTAATGGGGAAAACAACATGCAGACAAAAATATAGAAAGCAAGCTATACAGCATAAATAAGCAATAAATAAAAGAGGGAAAGCACTGGAATTAAGGAGGTTTAAGGAAGACTTCCTAGATAAGGTGAAATCTTAGTTGGGAGTTCACAGAAGGCTGGGGAGTCAGTAGTTGAAGAGAAGGGAGAGCATTCTAGACATAGGGTATAGCCACAGAAAATGTCTTTTTTAAATTTTGGAGAGGGGAAGGCTAGGCAATTGGGATAAAGTGATTTGCCCAAGGTCACAGGGCTAGTAAGTATGTCAAGTATCTGATTTTGCATTTGAACTCAGGTCCTCCCGACTCTATTCTAAGGGTGGAGCTCTATTCAGGGAGCCACCTAGGTGCCACAGAGAAAATGTCTTTTTAAAGAAAAGCCAGGAGGCCAATGTCACTGGAAACAGGACTCAAAGAACAAGATAGCTAGTGCTTAGTCATGTAGCTAATCAGTTATGACCTCGAAGTTGAACAGAAATTTTCTGAACTTGTCTAATGATCTCATACTCTAGCATGCTGAAGAACACTGAGCTAGAGACCATATAGGACACAATCCGAGACAGGTATCCTTACTTCAATAAGCCTACAATCAAATTAAAAACCATTCTTCTGTCTTTGTTTTATTTGTACATTTTTTAAATTAGTGCCTGTCATATAGTAGGTACATAATAAATATGTATTGATGATTAACTGATTTTTTAGGATCTCTAATTTCAAGCTCTAAACCACAAATTTGTGCCTTCTATTTAAACACAACACATATCTAATTTTTAAGATTTTAAAATATATCCTTTGGAAATATTAAGAAATAGATTTTTCCAAAGAGAAACTGAGACCATAGAGGAGAACAACTCTGCTTTCCCTGAAAATAAAATTCCAGTGGTGATTAGACAGGTGATGGAGTTCCTTTGAGAAGTTTAGAGAGGAGTAGTACTTCCTTTTCTGCCTTCTTGACACAATTGAATAATTTTAGAAAAATGATTCTCCAAAGTATGCCCCATTTTAGGTTACTGCTATTTAAAAGAATTATAAAACCTAATCTAAGTTTTATCCTGCTATTTCTATCTTAATTATAGAATTTATATTTGTCTCTGAGTCCTATAAAATATCTGTAGATTGTCTGTAGAAGGATAATATCTAGGATGAGCTAGATGTAGCTTGAATAGACTAATGAGAGTTGATTGTTAAATTATCAGTGTGAGCAGTCATACATCAGAAATTGTCAAACATAATGTATCTCGGCTTTATTTTTTTTGTTTTCTTAATTGTCTAGACTCAGGAAAGTTATGGAAAAGATATTAGCAATACAAATAAAACTTAATAGTATCTCTTATGTACAAAATGATTTTTTTTTCCTGGAGAGCTGCTTGTTAAACATTACTGCAGTCCTGGCAGAGAAACTCTGCTATTAAAATGACTCCATACATCTGTGCTTATATATATACATTTAGAGACAGATTCAAGCAAAGAAACATGGATTGCTAAATTGTTTTTTTTAATTATATTACAAAAGAGTATTCTACTTTTCCAAAATGATTTCTTTAATAGTTAATCACTCTAATACATATAAACACATATAATATAGATAGAGCAATGTAGAGCTAAATCTAAAATGTTAAAGTCACTGGTAAATGAAGATTAATCCAAAATTAAGACAAAACATTTCTCACATGAAAATGCAAGTTAGTACAAGAATTCAATTTGCAAAATCAGATTTAAGCAGAATATCTCTAGAGTAAAAGTGTCAAACTCAAATTGAAATGGGGCCATTAATCCATAGATAAAGATCTCTTTGGGCCACAGATTGACTTAGTTTTGAAATCTAATTTTACCTGTGTTTTATTATATTTTTATTATTTTTTTAATATTTCCCAGTTATATTTTAATCTGGTTAGGACTATACTCCAGACTGTTCTGAGTGCATGTTTGATGTTCTATAGAGAGCACATCTTTTCATTTGGCAAAGCCTATTCATTTCCTTCCCAATTTCATCTTTACTAGGGTCTGTGGTATGTGGTCATATTAGTTTTACTTAGTAAAATGGAGTATAGTTCAGAGGTGGGAAGCCTGTGGCCTGAAGGTCACATGTGGCCCTCTAGGTCCTCAAGTGTATCTCTTTGACTAAATCCAAATTTCACGAACAAACTCCCTTAATAAAAGGATTTATTCTGTAAAATTTGGACTCAGTCAAAAGGCCCACTTGAGGAACTAGAGGACCACATGTGACCTCAAAATCACAGTTCTTCACTCATGAATAGATGATACCTTTTGATTCTCTAATTAACATAAAAAAAGTAATAATAAAAATCACAAAGAATTACAATATTTATGCTTAGTCTAGGACTAAGAGAGAGATAGGGCAGGTTTCTGGATCCTTTAGACCAACCAAAACTAGTGAAACCAGACATCTTGCTAGTCAGATCCACCTGGCCTTACATCTTCTGAATGAAATAAAGAAATGCAATACATGGGGTGGCTAGGTGGTACAGTGAATAGAGCACTGGCCTTGGAGTCAGGAGGACCTGAGCTCAAATCCGGCCTTAGACACTTGGCACACTTACTAGCCACGTGACTTTGAGCAAGTCACTTAACCCCAATTGCTCTCCAAAAAGCAAAAAAAAAAAAAATGCAATACATTTGGAACACAAAATGATCTTTCCTATAGTGTTGAATCTATTTCCATACAATCATGAGCTCTGGGCTTACTTGATTATTTATTGATTATATCAGATATCTCATAATTTTTTCACATAATTATATCTTGTAATAACAAGAGCTAGGATATTTGTGTTTTATTTTTATGAATTTCTGATAAACCCTTGTCATTCATGTGCCTCATTCATACCAGCATTTGATGATGTACCAAAACTTTTCTGTACCGATGTTTACCACAGAATGGATTTGAGTCTACACTGTTTTGTTTTGTTTTGTTTTGTTTATACTGGTCACTATGAAATACACATTAATCATTCTGCATTGGGCATAATTCAAAAAAGTTTTGTGACTGAAAAAGACTTCAATTTGTGATTGTATCTTGCAGACTAACCAATGACACAAATCACAATTATAGACTTTTATACCATAAATGAAGTGTAGTATTGATTATTATTATAGATTTTGAAGATTGTACAAATCTATCAGCCAATAAATCAAATAATTAAGCACCAGAAATAGGACGGGCAGTTTGGCAGAATGTATAGAGAAATAGCTTCAGTGGCTAGAAAAGCTGGGTCCTAGTCCTGCATCTGACACATCCTGGTTGTATGACCTGGGACAGGATCACATAACCTCTCAGATCTGTAGGCAACTAAGAATATACATTTTAGGGAAAATAAGAATCCATAATGAATAGGTGTTTATATATCCGAGAAATCCTTATAATAGTGAAATCTCAGGTCCATTCCCTATTACTATATGTCAGACATTGTGCTAGGTGCTGAACTTACAAATAAAAAAAGGAAAGAAAAATTACCTGCCCTCAAGGATCTGACATTTTACTTTCTTGACAAAAATATAGTTGAGAAAAAAAATATATCTTTACACAGCATGCTGTCTTAAAGAAAAGTATCAATGGATATGAATTATCCTATATTCATTTTAAAAAGGTGAAACAGAAAAACAAAACTCTCTTATAACAAATGAATATGTTCTGACCGTCCACCATTCTGATATTTAGGGCATAGTGAAAAGAATTTTCATGTATATAATTTTTATAAACCCATGAATAGCAGCATATTGCTGTTGCTTTATATGGATGTTATTCGAAAGAAATATGAATAGTTAGAAAGAAGTAGATAATTTTGACTAGTACCTTCTCTTATGTGTAGACAAGCAGTTTTGTGAAACCAAAGATTTGAGGGAAAGAACAATGCCAGTCAGTATAAAACGGAGATGAGACCATAACAAATTTATGTGGCAAGTGGAAGCAAAGCAAGTTTGATAAAAAATGCTTATTTGAATGAGGTGTGATCCCTGCCAAAATTCCCATCATTGAAGACCAGAAAGAAAACCTCTGCAATGGTAGAACCTCCAGAATGAAGCAAATTCAGGATTGGGGGTGAGAAGAATATGAGGCTTGGTCATTTTGCCCAAAGTGAGTTGATTGTATTTTGGGAATCCTCTGGCAAGTTGTTATGGACATCATCAATATTAACCGCTGATATGTGCTGTGTTTTTGCTCGTAGCAATAGGCCCGCTGCTTTACTCTCATGGTTTTCCTTTATCATTGAGGTCACCTTTTTTGAGCACTTTTACATGTCACAAAGTGATTTCTTCAGCATGACCCTAGCAGGCAAATATTTCTGCTTTTCTTTGTTTTGTAGAAAAGGAAAATTCTGTCTCTTCATGAGAAAGCAATTCCCACAGTGAAACAGTTAAGTGACATAACCAAGGTCTGTGCCCTGCTTGTCTGCTTCCAAGGCCTGTGCTCTTTCCATTCTGCCATCCTGCCTAATTCTGTGCCCTTGGTTTTCAGAATTCAATATTTGTATTACACATATATTTATGTGTTATTTCCTTTCTCAAAGTGTTAGAGAAAATTTTTAAAAAGAAAACAAAATTGAGAGTTTTCTCTCCCCATATTTTTTCCAATTTATTATATTTATATTAAGTGAGACTTTTTTCTTCCCTTCCCACTAACAGGTGACTTTTAATAGCTATTTATGGAAGATAAGATTTATTTTAATATTGTTTTTCTATGGACAAGGCGACTAAGTCAGAGACAATGACACTGATCTGGTCAGGTGACACTCCTGGTGTGGCAGCTAGGTCCTGCTGTGGGTAGAGTACTGGGCCTGGACTTGGGAAGACTGACCTGAGTTCCAATCCAGTCTCAGAGACTTCCTGGTTGACATTGTAAAGGTCATTTAACCCTATCTCAGTTTCCTCAACTGTGGAATGGGGATTATATTATCATCTACTTCCTGAGATTATTATAAGGATCATATTTATATTCCCTTGTACAGTGGCTTGCATGTAGTAGGTGCATAATAAATGTTTATTTCCCTTCTTTCTCCCTCCCTGTCATTCTCTCTGGACTGTTCACCTGGGTGGACCCTAAAGAGCAATTACTTAATGTGAAAAGGGAAATAGATTTTTTAAAATTGTGTTATATATGTATAGATATGTACACATATGCATGTTACATGTATGGTATATATGTATATATACATATATATTTACAGAGAGAGACAGAGACAGGAAGACATGGAGGGAAAGAGACAAAAAGACAGAGACAGAGACAGAGAAACAGAGACAGGGAGACAGGGGGAGAGAGACAGAGACAAAGACAGAGAGACAGAGATAGAGGAAAAGGGCAAGAGATACAGTGCCTGCTGTATGTCAGACACTGTGCTAAGATCTTACAAATATTATTCCATTTGGTCCTCTCCACAGCTCTGTGAGGGAGGTGCTATTGTTGTCACTATTTTGTAGTTGAGTAAATTGAGGCAGAAAGAGTTTGAATGACTTGCTCATGGTCACTTACCTAAGATCAGAGATTGGATTTGAATTTAGGTCTTTCTGACTGTAGCCTCAGGGATCTATCCACTACCTAATTAGCTGCCTAGGTATTATGGTAGATATGGAAAGATTCCTGTTTCAAGAAATAGTGAGACAAAGGGAAGCCTGCCCTCTCTTCTTCCCCTGGATATAAAGGAAACCCATTTGCTCCAACAAAATCTTTTTTCAAAAGCAATCTGGAATTATGCTCAAAGAGTTATTAAACTACCTGTACCCTGTTGACCCAGCAACACCATTACTTGGTCTGTTTCCCAAGATGATTAGGGGAAGAGGAAAAGAACCTACGTGTTCTAAAATGTTTATAGCAGCTCTCTTTGTGGTGGTAAAGAACTGGAAATTCCAGTAATGCCCATCAATTGGGGAATGACCGAACAAATTGTGGTACATGATTGTGATGGAATACTATTATGCTTTAAGAAATGGTACACTCCATGATTTTGGAAAAAAACATGGAAAGACTTGCATGAAACAATACAGAACTGAGAGAACATTGTATATAGTAACAGTAATATTGTTTTATGAATGATTTTGAGTGAATAAATTACTTAATAAATAAATTAATAAATTAAACTATTATACACTATTATAAAGGGCATATGAAGAAAGACACTATATTCAGAGAATGAATTAAAATAAAAGTATGCATAATATAATTTTACATACATATATGTATACATACATAGAGTCTATGTATGTATGTATGTATACATATATATACACACAAACATATTTATGTCTAATGGGAGCCATCTCTAGGGTAGAGAGGGAAGGAAGAAAAGAAAAGAAAAAAATTATACAATAATTATATATTTGAAAAGAATAGCAAAGTGTACATAGTACATTTGCAGTTTCAGTTATGATTATCTTTTTAATAAATTACACTATGTATTGAAAATGTTTGTTTTATTCCATAAATCAAAAATAAAATTAACAAAAGAGCAAAAAATATAAAAAGGATAAAGTTTTGTTTTTATTTAAATACTATTCAAAAGAAAGTTAATGGTCATATTTAAAAAATAGCTATTGTAATATGTTTTAAAAATCATATGAAAAGTGTTAATACAGTGCTATACTTGAAATTTGTCGTATAGGGCTAGCCTTCTTGTAAAGATCTCTTAAAGAGGACCCTTTATTAATGCAGCAACTAAGTATGCATTAGTCTCCAACCATTATTATGTTTATTCTCCCTAAATCCAGGTATTGATTTGTCTTTTTGATGTGAGGTCATTTTCAGCAGCTATGTTTATAGAAATTTGTGAAAAAATGTGCATATTTAATACACATGCATTAATAACTTCCTGGCAATACTGATAAAATTAGTGATTCTGTGAACTCTTAACACTCCAGGATTAAACAGAAATTCTTTTGTTTGTCATGTAAAGGTTTCCATAAGCTGCCCCTTTCCAACCTTTGCAGTCTTTTTATACTTAACTCCTTTATGGTTATTTTGTAATCTACTTAGACTGGCCTATTCACAGCTCCTTGTACATGACACTTGATCTCCCAACTGTGGGTCTTTCTACTGCCTGTCCTCCATACTTCAATGTTCTGTCTGTTCACCTCTGCCTCTTAGAATCCCTTGCTCCCCTCAAGGCTCAGTTCAAATTCCATCTTCTTCAGGAGGCCTTTCCTAGACACCCCCCCTCCCCAAGCTGCTACAGTCAACCTTTCCTCTAATGCCTTCTGGCTACTATATGTATATGTATGCATAGAGATGGATAGATACCTTCTACCTAATATATGTATGTGTATATGCACACATGTATACACATAGACAGACACTAATACCATGTTCCTGTTGTATATATGTGTATGTGTATGCATGTAGATAGATAGATACCAATACCTTCTACCTACTCTGTATGTGTATATGTGTATATACATATGGATTGTGTATATGTGTATGTGTGTACACACAAAACACACATATATTGTATATATATATCCACATATATGCATATAGTATGTATGTATAGTTATTTACATTTCATCTCTCCCATTAGAATGTAAACTCTTTAAGGGCTGGGACATTATTTTATATGCTTTATTTATATCCCTAAACCAGGGGTGTGGAACTTGTGGCTTTGAGTTCACATGTGGCTTCTCAGTTCTTGGTTGTGGTCTTTTGAATGAGTCCAAGTTTTAAAAAATAAATCATTTCATTAAGACTTTTGTTCTGTGAAGTTTGGATTCAGTCAAAGGGCCACACTTGATGACATAGAGGGCTACATGTGACTCCGGTTTCCCCACCCTTGCCCTAGGCGTTCCTACATTGCCTGGCACTTTGTAAGCATTTAATAAATATTTTTTGAATAAGTCCTTCAGTATTGTCAGATATCTCAAAAAAATTGCTCTTGCTTTTCATTTCTATTATCAGCATCTTATTTGATGCCTTTAATCTCTCATAATCTTTAAATATGATGATAAAGTCCTACCTAGTTTTCCTAACTCATCTCTTTTTTCCCCTTATTCATCCTTCTTAGCTATTTTTAGATTATGATTTTTTCCTTAAAGCACAGTTTTGATAGTGACATCCCTTGCCTCAAAAGTCTTTTAGAGGCTCCCCGTCTTCTATAGAATAAAATCCAAATGTCCTTCCTAGTAGGCCCTATGCTACCTTTTTGTCCTTAGCTGCCAGTTAATACCTACATGTGTCCTGTACTGCACCCCATATTCAAGCACACTTTCCCACACCTCTGTCCCGATTCTCAATTTTCCCTCTACCTGAAACTTCCTTTTTCTATCATACTTCCTATAATATATTAAGATGCTGCTGGTCCTTCATTCACAATTTAAATTGAATTTCCTTAGAAGATAATAGGTTCCTTATCACTAGAGATTATCAAAAGGAGGATAAATAACCATTTGCCAGAGATATTGGAGCCAGACTTCCCATTCAGGTATGCTTAAGACTCAGTGAATTTTGAGGGCCTTCCAAATGAAAGCTCTGTGTGAAATGTGACAAATCCAAAAAAATCCCTTCTCTTATCTACTCACTCAGAAATGTTTCTTCTTCACACATGCTGTACTCGGGCATTGAGGCAGCAGTGTTGCAATATGCCTAGCATTAGCCAGGGAGTTAGTGGACAAAACTTGATCTCTCTCTGGATCTCACTTTCCTCATGTGGCCTCTGACATCTCTTCTAGGTTTTCCTCTATAATATAGTGGTCCTACAATCCATTGAGTTTCTATTTGTCTCTTAACACTCAGTACTTGTGGATATCTATTTCTCAGTCTTTTCTTGACAAAGATGCTAAAATACTTAAGAATAGGGACGAGGCCTTTTGCCCCTTTCTGTCACACAAAGTGATTTTAGTAAAGCAGGCAAGCATTTAATGCTTTTCTAATTTGTGTCAGATATTTCATGAGACCTAGACCATGTTCGCAAGGAGCTTACATGTTACTAGAAATATATTACGTGGTTCAGAGGCAGACAAACGCAGGTTATATATAGATGACAGTCATTTGTCAGGCATAGTGGAGAAAAGAAAGGAGATGAGTTAGGAAATCATAATAATAGTAGTTACTAGACAACTTTTCCATAGAGATTGCTTTGCTGGATCATGGCTGTGGACACTGGATCAGAATAACTGTTATTTCAAGTGCTATAGGGGAGTGATGAAGGTGGGCCTCTTCTCTACAGAAGTTGCCTTCAGTCATGTTTATAAGGCATTGAATTGAAAGCAAATCTGGTGGTCTACGGGATGCTACTATTCCCAAGGATTTAGCGTTCAAAGTACTAGGCTATCTAGATGGTGGTGATTGGATATGCCTGGCAAATGTTGCCTCTCATACCTTCCTCTAAGTGTAATGCTGCTTGAATTAGGCTGGTTTCTTAGCCCTGTGAGTGGTACTTTGTTGACAATTGGAGGGAATGAGTGGACTCTGTTCCATAGTATTTGCTTCCCCAGTTAATGACTGTGAGGTCTGGTCTGGAGGAAAGATCAATAGGTGGTCTGGGAGTAGATGGTTGCCATTGTCAGGACTCATATGTCTATCTACCTACTGGTGATAGATGATCAATAACTATTACTGCTGTTGAGTAATAAAAAATTCTCCCTTCAGTTATGTCCATTGGGGTTGGGTTATAATAGTTCAGGTAGTTTGGTGGTCACTGCTATTGCAAATATGAGAAATTTCCTTGATAATAACATTTTAGTAACTAAGGAGTTTAAAAGACACAGACTGGCCAAAGTCAAGCATTTAGCTGTCATCTAACTAAAATAAGAATAAAACAGACTTTTCATAAAATACCCCTGCATAGAATTTATTATTTTTAAACTCCATATGTTATTATAATTGCTTTTTTGTTCTTGTTATTCTTTTAAAAGCTTATTGAAATTTAAGTTAATATGAAAATATGAGATACTGTGGTCCTTAATCATAAAAATTGAAGAGAAAGAATGATCAGAGGAAAGGCAAGTGACAGATTATTGAATAAAAAGCAATAAATAGATTGAAATGATAAGAACTCTACTTACTAGGAAATACAACTTCAAAAAATGGTTTAAACCTGATGAATTATGAGAGCTGGAAATTGAACCAAGAAATGAAATACACCAAGGAGCAATGGCAAGAGTGGTCAATACATTCTTTATAAACAAAGTACTTGCTATCAGAAAGACCACTATGGGCAAAAATTTCAAGAGATATTGTTGCTGTTGTTAAATATGAAGCTGTCAATGTTTGATGCTGGTAGAGGATGATTACATGATGGAACAAAATTAGAAAGTTTGCCTAGATTAGATTGCTTATTTGAATAGATTATAACCTCGTTGAGTACAAAGCCAACATTTTATTTTTTTCTTACATATTTGGGGCGGGGGGAGCAACTAAACTCTTCAAACTATTTTATGTTCCAATATTTGGTTAGAAGAAAGAGGAAAAAAAAAAACGTTTTAGCAGGTTGATTTAGTTATAAACTTTGTCACATATTTTGTAGAGAAGAAGGGGCTAGTCATTAACTTCCCTAGGGTATGGGAAAATACAAGCATCTAAACAATCCAGGAGGTGGGGGAGGATAGGAGTGTTGTTTTTAAGGGGAGAAAATTAATGAAAGTGCCCAATAGATGATAGTTGTCATAGTAATGGATGTAAGCTTTATGATAGCTCTGGTACAAGCCATAAAACAAATACCATTTTTTCTTCTATGTTAATATCAGACAACATGACATAACAGATAAAGTGTTAAACTATGAATCCAGAAGACCTGAATTTAATTCTTGCCTGTATAGGCTATGCAATTAGGAGTTCTCACCTTTGGAGGAAATCCCATGCTTCAGATTTTCAACAACAATAAAGAGAGGTGAATCATATCCTTTCACCTTCATCCCTCTATACCTCCTTCTCACTATACAATCTAGTATAAGTGATGATAGCTTAACTAAACAGAGATGCAATGGTAGCTCAATGGTACATTGGATAGATTTCTGAACATGGAGTCAGGGTGACTTGAGTTAAAATCCAGCCTCAGACACTTACTAGATGTTTTCAATGACATTTCAAGAAATAAAAGATTGAGTGGGTATGGGGATATCATGAAGGAGATTGGAATTGTAATAGACTCATTGTAAATATTTTCTTAGAATCACATGCTTATCTTATTTACATCAGAAATGACATGATAAAATATGTAGGTTTTGTTTTGCAGTGAATTCCCTCTTGCTAATTACAAATATATAACTTCAACATGCAATTGTTTTGTGAAAAATCTCACTTCATGCAAGCATTTAGAAGGCTGATATAAGGCAAAGCACTTGACTTTAGACAAAGCTAAAGGGAGATAAAATGAGTCTTGAATTTTCCTCAGTGGTTCTTCATTGATCACTTCAATCTCTTTTTTCTTGAAATGTCATTGAAACCATTTTCTTTAGCCCCAGGCGACTGGTAGATAATATATTTACCTATTACCACGAAAAAGACACATCCTCTGGAGAATCCTCTGTTATATTCACTTTGCAGAAGGCAGAACAGTTCTACTTCTCCAGAATACAGGGAAATTTGATATGGGATTGAAGGAATCAAAATTAAAATATACATGTACTAGACCACATTGAATCTTAATAAAGAATTAAATGACCAGAAAACATATAGTTGGAGTAATTCTTCATAGTGCTACTTCCCTGTATTATAAACGTAATGTTTTGCATTTTCTAAATCAGATCTAAGGTTTTTAGGTAGGTAGGTGGTGCAGTAGATAGAATGCCAGCCCTGGAGTCAGGAAAACTCATCTTCCTGAGTTCAAATCTGGCTTCACATACTTACTAGCTGTATGACCCTAGGCAAGTCATGCCTTAATTTGCTCATCTCTAAATTTAACTGGGAGAGGAAAATGGAAAACCACTCTAGTATATTTGCCAAAAGGGGTCATGAAGAGGCAGGCATGATTGAAAATAACTGAATAACAACAAAAGTGGTTTCATAAATATAAAGAACCTCTGTCACTAGATAAATAGATATTCAATATATGTTCAAAATATGGATGATCAATATAGATCAGCCTCTTCCCTTCAATTAAAACTGTTTAATAGCAGAGTGGCTCATATAAAGAGAATGTGTTAGAGGCAAGACTTAAAAGAAGGTCTTCTAATTTTGAAACCAGCTCTTTCTCTACTCTATTACTTTCCCGTATTTTATATAAAGAATCATAATCAGGTAGTTTTAGTGAAAGAAGAGACCTTAGAGAGATAAGAACTAATTTTCCAGCCTTTAGATGAAGAATAGTTTAAAAAAAAAAGGCTAAATATAGCATGGCACAGTTGGCGCTAGGCATTGGGGTATTTACATTCTAGTCTAGTGTACTTTGCTGCCTTACTATTCATTTGTCTGTCATTTGGCAACTTTAATCATTGGAACATTGCCAAAAATTTAGGGAAAATGTAAAACCAACTGCTGATTGGGGACCAAAATAATTGCTATCCTCTACCATCTGCTTTGTATAGGAGAGGTGTGGCATCACCTCCAAGCCCTCACTCTGAGATAAATGATTTTTTTAAAAAAGAACAGGTTCAGGGAAGAGTGTGTATAAAATTCAAAAATGCCTATAGTAAAAGAAAAATGATAGCTGACCATGATGGAAGGCAGAAAAAAACAAATTAAACAGAAGAAGTTTATTAAAAAAAAAAAAAGTCCAGGACTTTTTTAGCAGAAGGCAAATAGCTCCACCCAGTTCTGTGCAGTCACTACAGATATCACTCTATCTTCCCAGTTCAAGAATTGAAGTTCAAAGTAATGATCTTGAATTGTTAAGACAAGGTTAAGTCAAATTCAGTTCACTCTGTTTAATAAAGCATGAAAGTATATTATAATACATCTCTAAGCTGCTGCATTTTTTTAATATGGACATTTTATTTATGGATAGGATGGGGCAGAAAGGAAATCTGTAGGATTATCACAGATAAAAGCAACTTGAGTACAATCATAGTGCTTTGTATTGAACAAGTGTTTAAGGTGAGACACAGTCTATGTGAAAGAACCTGAAAGAAAGCATGATCTTCAAAGGCACATGGAATGACTGAAGGTGGGGATAGGCTGCAAGACACTGTAGCCCACCAGCTCATTTACATCTGCTCATTTCCGGGGTTTTGAAGAATATAGCTGAGAAATAATAAACCAAAAGCTTTTTGATGATTGAGACTTATGATTACCATCATCATGTCTGATTGAATGGGATTTTTGATCCTGAGTTAGAAATGGATCACTACTCTCAGGAAGACTCTGACTCTAGGGTATTAAAAATTATAGGGAGCTGGCAGCTAGGTGGTACAGTGAATACAACACTGACCCTGGAGTCAGGAGGACCTGAGTTCAAATCCGACTTCAGACACTTGACACATTTACTAGCTGTGTGACCTTGGACAAGTCACTTAGCCCCAACTGCCTTGCCTTCTCCCCTCCCAAAAAAATATAGGGGAATATAAACCATGGGAACACATAGAGACACAAGAGTGGAATGAAAAGCTACTGCTTTCTGCTTCTTAAAAGAAATGGAGAGTCATAAGGTAAGAGCAGCTCCTTCAGGTGGAATCAACTGAGAAAGCTGATGCAAATAATAGGCAACTAATATCTAGCATTTAATATGTTCCAGAAATTGTGCAAAGCACTTTATACTTATTAACTTGCTTGATCCTCACCACAGCTCTGTGAGGTAGGTACTGTTATCACCCCCCTCTTTTGAGGGGATACTGAGGATAGATGAGGAAACTGAGGTAAACAGGGGTTAAGTGACTTGCCCAGAATCACACAGCTACTAGGTATCTGAAGCCAGATTCGAACTCAGGAAGATGAGTTTTTCTGACTCCAGGCCTGGTACTTCATCCGCTGTGCCACTGTGCTGCCTTACTGGTATGCTCTCTTGCGACTACTCTCATTGGAGGAAAGCAGTATAGCTGTTGGGAAGTGAATAGAGCAGAGTTGAGTCATCCGTCTTGGGAAGAGCTGGTAGGGGTTTTGGTCATCTGTAGCCTGAGATATGTGACATGTGTCCCGGGGTCCGTCATCTATGAATCTGGATGGGGAAAGGGATATTCCATTTTCATATGTACTACCATCTAGTTGAAATTTAACATTTCCTTCCATTATTATAAACATTATTATGAGGAGGGATATATAAGCTTCACCATGCTTCAAAGAGCTCCATAACACAAATCGTGTTAAGAAACTCCATCTCAAGGACTTGTCTGTGTTGCCCTTTACTGCCCTTTATGACTCAAGAAAGGGAAGCCCTTCTTTAAAACCAATAGCTAAGGGGCAGCTAGGTGGCACAGTGAGTAAGAGAGCTGGCCCTGGAGTCTGGAAGACCTGGGATTGGTTCTGGCCTCAGATTCTTAACACCCACACACATACACAAAAAAGTGGCCCTGTAACCTTGGGCAAGTTACTTAACCCCAGTTACTTAAAAGCAAACAAATAAAAACAGTTAGGAGACTTGATTAGTATGGCAGTCCTCAGACTTAAGGAGACTACTGTTTCAATGAGGTTATGATGTTGTTTTACCAAAAGGGATTAATACTTATTGAGCAGTCCTGGACTATCAGAAAAAGCTCTTCATCCATCAAGAGAGTAAACAGACTCAGAAGATGAGGAAGTAACACGGTTCAGATCATTCTCTAAAAGAACATTGGCATTTGGGCCTGAAATATAGCTATGAGTTGCCCTGGGCATAGAAGCTTCATGTGTCTCATTACTAGATTTCTCTAACTGACCCTGTGTACATTGGTGGGATATTATGACCCAGATTTATGAATGGACTATAATATTTTGAATATTCTCACTCTTGCTATCACATAAAAATTGGTCCAATTAATATTACTTTTGACTTTTCCTTTAATACATGTTTAATTTTTAAGAATTACTGATGTCTTGTGACTACTTTGTATAACTGGAAGCCCACTGGTGGAAACTCAGGAGCTACAGTGGTGGGTAGTAAGAGCAGGTCCTTAACACATAAGAGTTGTGTGTCAGATCCTAAGGGAGAAAGTTTGTAGCATCAAGGCTGTGGTGGTCTTTGTTCAATTAATCCTTTAGAACCCCCCCCCCATAATCTTTCATTATTAATAAAGGCTAGGGTGAGGGAACCAACCTATACATACTGGATGCCACAATACACCCTAAATCTCTATTGTCAGCTCCAGCTAAGAATGAGACTTTGCTGTAACATTTAATAAAAAAAGGGGGGGACAATGGGGGGAAGGAGAACGGACAGTACTTTCAATCCTTCAGCTACTTAGAAATAATTGAGTTCAGTCCCTAGTTCACAAGAAAAATTAAACAAAATATCCTGCCACCACTAGTTCCCTTTCTACCTCTCACTTTCCAAGGGGCTCAGCTCAGATGAACCATCCTGGTCTCGCCATGGTTCTCTCTTTCTCTTCCACTAAGTCAACATGTGCAGCTTCCTTGCAATTCCAGTCTTACCTCCCCTTTAACTAAACTTTAAACCTTCACTGAATTTAACGTAACATTCATGCCACTTTTCTCCAGACCATTTTGTGCCTCTTCCCTCAGGCATTAAAGTTGGTAGTTACTCCTCTGATTAAAAATATTTTGATTAAAAAAAAAGTTATATTCCCTTAGGAAAAAGAATAGGGTCAGAACACTCTTCTTTATAAGTTCATAAAAAAGAATGAAATGAAACTGTGCTCTCATCATTATTCCTTAATTGTTTCATTGCAAATGAAATTGAGTATGAAGTAGTCCTCACTTTTATGATAATTAAAAAAAAAGTATTGCTTGTAGGATTTGTCATTTGTAGCATACCTAAAGTCAGCTAGGTGGCACATTCTAGAGTCAGAAAGACATCTTCCTGATTTCAAATCTGTCCTCAGATACTTACTAGATGATTGACCCTAGGAATGTCACTTAACCCTGTTTGACTCAATTTCCTCATCTATAAAATGAGCTAGAAAAGGAAATGGTGAATCACTCCAGAATCTTTTCCAATAAAACTCCATATGGGGTCATGAAGAGTTGGACACAACTGGAAAGACAACCACGCATAGCTAAAAATAATGAATATGGTTATGTTCCTTGAACAGAGAATACTAAATTACCCCCCCAAATTTATCTTATTAGGAAAGCATCTACAAATCCTTTGTGATTATTTATATTTTTATGAAAGATGGTGGTCTGCTATCACATATTCATATACTAAATCCTTCAAAGCATGTTTTTCCTGAACCCAACTTGACCCTCGAATTCTATAGCTGAGACCTCTTTCACTCACCATGGAGTTAGTCCAAGACCCATGAAATGAAAACAAATAACACTTTAAACATGGTTGACAACAACTGTGATAACTGCTGAGATGGAGCAGAAATTGTGTTTGATTATTTATGTAAATTTAATTATGCCAACTTGTATTCATTATATCAGTTTAAGTAGATGATTGTCATAAATATTAGTCAAACAAAAGATTATCATTTGAATGGCATTACCCTTCTAATAAAGCCACAGGAATAGACCATACTAATTAGGGACTAAAATGCATATGCTGTGATTTTAATATAAAACTCTCTGTTTCAATATCGCTGTGCACAACTTGACTAAAGTACAGTTTATTATGGCCACCCTCATTAAAATAAACCCTCCTTATAATACTTAGGATGGTGATCTCCTACAGATAACATTATAATGAGGATACAATGCATTTTGATTGAGTTACCACAAGGGAGAAATTTAATTTAATTAAACTTATCTTCATTAAAGTATTACATTCAAGTGAAGTAATTATATGGCATGTACAGTATGGGAGAAATTCTGCTATTTTAAAACAGGAATATACACATTAAACCAGTTGTGATTTTTTTGTTTGTTTGTTTGAGAGAGACCTTTGCTCAGTAATTATACTGTGACTTGAATATAACAAAGGTTAATTTAATGAGCAGTTGGAGGCTTTTAGGTGGAGCAATGGATAGGTGCTGGATCTGGAGTCAGGAATATTCCAACTTCCTGAGTTCAACTCTGGTCTCAGACATTAGCTCTGTGACTCTTAGCAAATCACTTAAACTCATTTGCCTCAGTTTCTTCATCTTTAAAATTAGCTGGAGAAGGAAATGGTAAATCTCTCCTTTATCTTTGACAAGAAAATTCCAAATGGAGTCACAAGGAATTGGACACAGCTAAATGATGACTGAACAACAACTGAGTGTAATAAAAATAGTAGAAAGACTATTCCTTTCCTTCCCCCTTATGCTCTTGATTAGAATACATATAATGGTAATGGGAATTGTATTTACATAGCATAGTTGTTTGTAAGGTGAATATCGTG
The DNA here is from genome assembly GCA_011680675.1 of Gymnobelideus leadbeateri. Classification (NCBI taxonomy): domain Eukaryota; kingdom Metazoa; phylum Chordata; class Mammalia; order Diprotodontia; family Petauridae; genus Gymnobelideus; species Gymnobelideus leadbeateri. Next base: position 97,729 of record WOXC01001746.1, read on the forward strand.
TCTGTGGAAGAAATATTAGAAATAGAAATCTAGATAGATATGTATAAAATACTAATAATAATGATAGCTAGTATTTATAAAGTACTTTAAGGTTAGCAGAGTGTTTTAGAAATATCTTATTTTTTTATTCGCAATAGTTTAGGGACATAGATATTATTACTTTCATTCCACATATGGCACATGTATATGTATACATATGTCTATGTGTGAATATGTGTATATTATCTATATGTATTCTTTATTTTCTATGTTTATTAAGGTAAATGGATCATATATCCCACAAATATAGAATATCTTTCATTTATAGGCAGTTTCTGACCCTAAGCTGTTACAACATGCAAAATAAAAATTCACAAGGATAATGTGTTAAACATTTTTTAATTGTGAAAATGATGTAAGGCTCTATGAAAATCATATTCATAGCCTATCAATCATGGCTCTTATTTAATAAAGACTCTTCAAATATATAGCTTGGGAAAATTAGATGTAATGATATTTTTAAACTGTGAACTGTAGAAATCATCATTACCAGTAATTAAAAATTACTTCATTTTCATATTTTACTGTATTTATATAGGAATAAGGGTAAAAGCTTCCAGAATTTTTTTTTTAGAAGTAAATTTCCATAGGTTCTAAATTTACATATAAATACATGGGAAAAGGAGGTGAATTTGTGCATATGCAAGTATCTAGCAAAGAATTATAAATATACATATAAGCATTTTATATTTGCATTCATGATAAGGCATATTTATCAGACTGTGATTGTATAAATATAAAATCCATGCAATTATAACATCTGCTTAGGAAAAACGTAATTCTGTCTACCACCTTCACGGCTGCCCTTTTCATCTAATGATTGAGGTGACTAGAATGATGTTGCCAACCTTCTGTTTTTCTTAAACCTTTTCACAAATTAATTTGCTTCTGAGGTACATTACTAAATTATTTCAAGGGATTACACCTTTGGTCGATGAAGAAACCAGAGATGAAGAAGTAATACTTTTTAATTAAGCAAAATGAATTGCTTATGTTTGTCAGAGGACCCAAGAAAGTCACTTAACTTAGTGGCTTGCTTTTAATAAAATAGCACCTGACACCAGAGAGCCTCCTAGGGGTTTCAGAAAGATCCTCTGTTGTTAATGCCATCATATGTTGGAGCATCACGATAGTGCCTAAAGATCTTCTCATTATACAATCTGTTAAATCAGCCAGGTCAGTTTTGGATTTTTTTCTCATGCTCCTCACTATTCCTTACATCCCTCCCCCCACCCCCACCAAAAAAAAAAAAAAGTCATCGCAAATTTGCCCAAATTCATTGGATAAAGATTAAGGCAATAATGTCCAAGTCTCAATTTAAAGAGAAACCTATAAGAAGGGACTTTGAAACTTATGCATAAAGGAGACAGTGAGCTTAGTATGTGTGTCCTATGCTAAAGTCACCAGCTCAACTGCATATTAATCTTGATCACTATTTGCCAAAATATGAGAAGTTTATATCAAACTACTGTAAATCATTTGATCTTTAGAGAAATGGCCTTCATTGCTGGCCCAAGTCTAAGGTGACCTTAACCTCTTTTACTTCAAGGGGTAAAAGGCTAAAAGCCTAAGGACACTTGTGTTTGATGTAGTTACTTTCTTTTGCATTCTCATATATTTTACATTCTCATTATATATACCCCCTCCAATGATGAAGATAACCACCCATCCAGATTTTAGCATGGTGACCAGTTCTTGTCCATATCCTCCTATGAATCCCCCCCAGGGGTACACTCAACTTACTACATTGTATGGATACCATTGGAGCACCTGGATTGTTATTCCACCCTTTTCCAATATATTTGCCTTTCTTAGTCATATATTTCTTAGATAATTATTTTTTCTCCACTTCTGTATCAATTGTCCTTGGTAAAATTTTGCTCCCTACTCATAGCCAACAGAAGTGGCAACATTTAAGGTGACATAGAACTTTAATATTTTGGAGAATGAGATATTCCATTCTGCTTCTGACCACCATGTAGCATGGAGAAGACTACTGGTGTTCAATATTCCCATTGTTTTTAGGAGGACTATGGGAATAAAAAGACAAAGAATGAAATTGACCTGGCCCTCAGGGATGTTATATTCTTGTTTCTACTTTGCATTGTAAACCTCCAAGTAGACACATTCTACTTCAGGGATAAAATAACTAAATTGTCTATGTTAGGTGTTCTGCCTTCTTAGAAGAATGGTATAGGGAGCAAAAACAATGCATCCTAAAAGAATCTCCCTATTAATATTTTCCCCCAAGTTTTATGAATTAGAACTTTTCAGAGTTACAGTCTTGTCACCTACTAAAACTTATTTTAGGAATTCCAAAACTTTTTTGTTTTGCCCAACCCCTTCTGTAGAAATATCTGGATATTAGATGTTTTTCAAGCTGTTTCTACTTTGAGGGGTCTGAGTGGATGAATTTTATCTTGGTTCAACCTAGCTAACAGATAATAATTCTGGGTCAATAGAGGTTGTCACTTTGAATAACTACCTTCTTAAAGTTTTATAAAATAGTTAGAGGAAAATCAAATAAAAATGAATAATTTCCCAATTGAGACTTTCCTAGTTAAGAAAATTTGTTGATCTTAAAGTAGAAAGTAAAAGAATAAACATTTGTTCATTGTAATAGGTTTTTGCAAAAACAAACAAAAGACCCCTACTACATGGCTTTAAATAAGGACTCTTAAGATGCCCATTTTAAATGGTCTTGGCTTAATATGACAAATTCAACATATTTTCATTAGTGCCAACTATATAGAGATAGATAGGTCCTAATGAAAATACAAAGATGAAAAAGATTGTATTGTTGCCTCAGGAACTTAGGTTTCATAACTTGTATGTATCTGAAGGATATCTTAAACCAAGTTTGCACTGACTCCAACAGATTGACTAGACATAAAAATGCACTCATGTAGAAATAGGACCATAGGTCTAAAACTGGAAGGGAATTTAGAGGCCCACTATCCCCACCCCCAATTCAGGAGGAAACTAAAGCCAATGGAGCTTTTTTTAAGTGACTTGATCATGTCATTATTAAATATAGTTCACAGAAGTAAAATTTGAACTCAAGTCCTCTGACTACAGTGTCAATAGACTTTCCAGTGTATTATGGAAGTTATCTGTGTAGAAGCAATACTGAAACTATGAGTGTAGATGAAAGATCATAAGATTAGAGTGCAGAGAGAAGAGATGAGACCTAATAACAGAATTTTGAAGAATAATCTATGTTTTCAGCGTTGCTGTTGTTGTTTGTCCTTGGTTCTGGAAGAGGACCTTGAGATTAGGGAGGTGATGCCATGACTTGTAACTGGATTGGATTTAAATGGGGGGGGGGGGGGTGTTGTGTAGAGTCACCAGCCTCACTTTCTGCAGAGCTCCCTAGGCCCAGTGGCAAGATATATAGATCAAGATGGCTGGTGATGACCAATGGATGCAGTTGGATGATCTTGACCTTTTATAAGCAACAGGTCTCAGTTTGACCATGACAATGCACATTCAGTGATTATGTCTAGGTAAGAAATAAGGCAGAGAGTGGACTCTTTACCTAGGTGGAAGGAAAGAAGGAAGGAAGGAAGGAAGGAAGGAAGGAAGGAAGGAAGGAAGGAAGGAAGGAAGGAAGGAAAGATAGACCAATGGGTGAGAAACATGCTTTTGGAGATCACAGGATTTCTCAGCCATGGTCAGGGAGGTAGCCTGGATGAGCTTCCATGTGTTGAGATGAATGGAGCAAGACAAAAGATCCCCGAGAGTAAAATTTGGAAGTGGATGTCATTGCCGCGGGACTGCCAGGGTCACATACCCAGATCAGACAGTGAGTTGGCACCAACAATGTGCCGGTTTTTAAAGTGATCCCAATAGTCAGGTTATGTAAGCCGAGACTACAATCAGTGATTGGACAGTGTATATTTGAATTTCTCATAAGTGCAAAGTTTACCCTAGGCTGAGGGACAGGAAACCTAGAATGGGAGGAGATGGGAAAATCCTGTGGGGGAGCAGGGAATGGGGGAGAATGGAGAAATATTCGGTGGGAGGCAGGGGTAGAATGGAGAAATATCTGGCAGGGATTTTACCCTAGGCTGGGATTTTACCCTAGGCTGAAATTCCTGCTCAATGATCAGTTGGGGGAGGGAACGGTGGAATTGTGCTCAACACTTGTCCACTGCTCCCTTGGATGCCCTTAGGAAGATCCATGTGAGATACCCCTCAATGTAGTTGTGGGAATCTCAGGACTTCCAGGCAGGGTCAGGGAGTTAGTCAGGGATGAACTTCTGCTGCCCACTGCTTCCCTTTGTGGCCCTTAGTAAGATCCACATCATGTACCCTTAAAATGGCAAACCTCTTCTCACTGAAAGAACTCAGAAATTGAGTGTGCAAAGGAAGGTGTCTATTAGGCTTCCAGCATAATAAAATGTTTTCTGGGACATACCCACACTGATACAGAAGCAGGAGTGAAGTTCTGTCCTTCCTGGTAGACTTGGGGTTAGTCAAATCCCTCAAATTTCTTACTTCATTTCTCTCTCTCTCTCCATATATACATATATATGTATATACATATGTGTATATACATATATATATGCATCTTCTACATTATTTTTCTCTTTACATATATATATATATATATATATAGTCAAATTCCTCAACTCCTCGTTTTATTTCCCTCTATATATTCTACATTCCCTCTATAGATGCGGATTATATGCAGATTACATAGCTGGGATAGAGAGGATGCTTGAGACCTGACTGGGCCTGACCTCTTATAAGGTCAGAGCTGTGTGCCACACACCCACCTTTCTAGTTCCCTCTCACCATAGTTCTAGGAAAGCCAGAGTTTTAATAAAGTAAGATAAGTGAGAGCTTCCCCACAGCTATTGATTATCTTCCAATAAATTTTGTGGGAGCAAAACAAGCTATCCTTATATCCCCTCCTACCAAAGGAATGAAAGAGAAAAGAAAAGAAAGGAAAGGAAAGGAAAAGAAAAGAATAGAAAAGAAAAAAAAATCTGGAAGGGAAAAAGCCTTAGGGTTTCTGTCCAAAACAGAAACAATTGTTATTTACATTCACACTGAGCCAGTCTGGGCCCAAACAATGACCAAGTAAGGCTTGGCATGGGACCTATTGCTGTCCAGTCAAAATGAGGCAGGGCTTTAAGACATGGTCCTTAAGAAAAAGAATCTAGCAGTAAACCCCAAGATATCTTGTGAAGTTTCAGTGATCATAATTTACATTTCTTTGGGCAGAGCACCTGCCCTATGTGGAGAGAGGGAAAGGAAGAAAGGAGGAAGGGAAGGAAGGAAGGGAAAGAAGCAAGGAAGGAGTTGCTTTTGTCCAACCCTCAACATGTCCGTATTGTCTGATCTCAAAAGCTAAGCAGGGTTGGACCTAGAGCTACAGACATTCTGGGGATAGAAATAAGAAGATGTAATTATAGAAGTAGGAAGCAAACTAGGAGTCCAGAGTATCATGGAAGAGAAGAAGGAGAGAGTATCAAGAATTGGGGGGTTATCGCTATCAAAAGTGGCACAGTGAATAGAGAACTGGGTCTGGATTCCAGAAGACCCATCTTCCAGAGTTTCAATCTGGCCTTAGATACTTACTAGTTATGTGACTCTGGGAAAGTCACTTAACCCTGTTTACCTCAGTTTCCCCCTTTGTAAAATGAACTAGAGAAGGAAATTGCAAACCACTCCAGAATTTTTGCCAAGAAGACCCTAACTGAGGTGGTTAAGAGTCAGGAACAACTGAAAACAACTGAACAACATTGTCAAAAGCTTCAGTAAGGCTTATAAGAGCTGAGCAAAGGTTACTAGATAAAAGAAATTCACAATCATTGTTAATTTGGGGAATGAAAGAAGCCTTTCACAGAGGTGAATAAGTGTCAGAATACAAGTGGTTAAGGACTGGTAGAGTGATGAGTCATGAATCATGACCCTTTTTTCAAGAAGTTTCTCATTAAAGGTTGAAGGGAAGTGATGTAACTATGAAGGATGGGAGGATTTTAGAACTAAAAAAGACCCTCTAGTCATTTAGATTTTATAAATTACTTTCCCAAGATCACATAGGATGTGGTCTGAATTTGAACCTAGATTTGGTGTTCTTTCCACTTCATCAAGCTGTGTTCTGTTTAAACCATTAGACCTTAATATGTTTTACTAAGATATCCTTAAGGATATCCTCAAAATTTACTGTGACCACAAATTTTCATGCTACAACTTAGTGCCTTTTTTTAAACCTTTAAAGTATGAAATAGGATTATTTTCTAAAGTAGTTTAAACTTGTATATGAATAATTAATATATTTTAGTAGAGTTTCACAGGGATTGCATTTTACATGGATATTGAAAGAAAATGACATATATATATAGCACGTAGTACAGTATCTAACTATAGTAGGAATGTATTGAATGAATGAATAAGTGAAGTAATGAATCATATCTTTACATTTTAAAAGTGAAAATGGAGTAATAGTGTATCAATTTCAGAAATATTTTTGCAAATAGTAATTTCTAATTCATGACGACTATTGTCTGAAAGAAGACTATTAGAACCCATTTAGAGAATCCAGTGAAGAGTATATGCTAATTTTTAAAAATATATGTTTTTCACATAGTCCATCCTATTTGTGATGCTCAATGGATGTAGTCAATTTAACAAAAGATGGATAAGGGTTTTTAAAAAATAATTTTCAATGTTTTCTTAAAAATTGAAATCAAATCCAAATCCAAATGTATTTCATTTATTCTTGTGGATTATTTTGTGTTGAGCATTCTAGTATATAATTAAAACAAAAGTAAAAGAAAAATAAAGACTATAAGGGAAAATTAAGCAACTTGTTATGTCTATAAATTCAATTAAACTAATATTAAAAATGTATTAGGTGTCTTCTGTGTTATAAGTATCACGCTGCATGTGAGAGCAGTTGTTGAATTATATTGATAAAGATGCTGCAATCACTTTCTAGAATGGAAAAAATTAAGAAAGAAAGCATAATTATGGAAATCAAAAGGAATCAACAAAGAGACAGAAAAGATTAATAAAAACAGTTCCATTGTTTTTAATTCCATACACTTAACAAACCAATAAAATATTAAAAGTTTAAGATTTGGGGCGGCTAGGTGACGCAATGAGTAGAGCGCTAGCCCTTGAGTCAGAAGGACCTGAGTTCGGATTCGGCCTCAGACACAAAGCAAAAAAACCTAGCCTTGTGACCTTGGGCAAGTTACTTAACCCCAATTGCCCTCCAAAAAAAACCAAAAACAAACAAAAAAAGTTTAAGATTGACAGTATCTCTTACCTAAGGCACATACTTTTACCTTTTGTACTTTGAATATATTTATAGTAGTTATAGCCCACCCCTCCTCCCCAAGGATTTCTTCAGATGGATATTTAAAAGCAGGTCTAAATTTGGTCAATTCTGTTTTTTCCTTTGCTTAATTCACTGTGGGGCTGTTATAGTTTCTTGTAGATGCAAGGGCTGGGAGATAATAAACATAGCAAATGCTCTCATTTGAATGTTAGGCCTGTTTCTTGGGATTACTGGACAAATAAACTGATACAAAGAGAAAGGGGACAGTTTCTTCTAAAAGTCTCATGAAATAATTCACAGTAGAGAAGCCTTTGAAATTCTGAGGCAGTTTTCTTTTTAAATTTTAACTTCAAGTCCATTTGATTTAAATATAGATTAAGACATAGATCCTTCATAGATTATATATAACATATATAAGTGTATATATACATACATAAAATCAAACAATTCAATGATTTGTCCTCTATGGCAATATAATTTTCTCAGAGAAAATGGAATGGTCTTTCACACTTTTTCAGGTTTTTTTCAGGTGTTTTATTTTGGGGGGAGGGGAGGGAGGGAACTGAAGGGGTAAAAGATGAACATCATGATTACAGAAGAACCTTGGAAGTTGAGTATTTTATAACAGTTAAAATGCTACTATGGCATTTGAAAATTCAAAGTAACATATAGACATCTGTAAGTGTTAGAGTTATCTGTTAGTATGAGCATACTGCATTTAGGTGGTATTTGAAACGTACAGTTCTTTACCAGAATTAATTAATTAGGTTGACAATATGACTAATTCCTTTAGCTTCTTTGGAAGTAAAAGTAGTATGTAAATTGTATTTCCATTTTTTTTAGTAATGCTGATAATTAGACTATTTCCCATCAGTAATCCAACATAGGGACCTATAATGACAAAATATTCGAGATAGAAGGACCTTGGAGTTTCATTCACTCAAAAAAATTGCGTTAAGTGCCTAAATGTCTAGTGTATACAGAGTAATCTGCTGGATATTGTGGAAAGGGATGCAAATTTTATAAAAAGACATGTGAGCTAATAGCTTGATCATCTAGCAGTAGACAACAATGTGAAAAGCTATAATACATGATATCAAATACATTCATTAGAACTCTGTAAAGTGGAAAGGGGGAGGATAGGAGAAGGTTATTACTGACAGGCAGGCTTCATAAAGGAGGTTTTGAGAGGGCCAGATAATAGTATTGTTTAGCCTAAGGGTTCTTAATGTGTGTGTGTGTGTGTGTGTGTGTGTGTGTGTGTGTGTGTGTGTGTTTGTGTGTATGTATGTAATGGACACATTGGAAGTCTAACAAGTCTATGAACTCTTTAAAATAATATATTTAAATGCATAAAATGTATATATTTAAAAGGAAAGAAATCATACAGAAAATATTTATCAACATTTTTTTTAAATATCAAGTTCTTTGACCTGGGATTAAGAACCCCTGGGCCTTAGAAGGAATGTAGATTGATTCATGGAGGGTAGCAATATGAGATAAGATTGGAAAGGTAGGATACTGGTCATTTTTTTCCTAGTCGTTAAATTATCAAAGGGATAAATGAAACTTGGATAGACTAACTGACTTGTGACAGGGTCAGAACTAAAATGCAGGCCCCTTGCCTCTTAATCCCTTCCTGTTTTCCTTTATACCATGCTACCTAGGAAACTGGCTCAATGCCCTACCCAGCTGGCAAATGACCTATCCACATCCATATATTGGCAATGTATTGTAAGGGACTATTTGGAGCTGCAGCTTGACTTCTCCTCTCTCCCCAACTTCCTTGTAGGGATGTAGTGATTTTCTTTGGATCTAAATATTCCCAGATTCTCTACCCTGTCTTGCTTTCAGTTAGTAGCACATAGGCTAGGATAAGGTACTGAAGAGGGATGAGGATTTGGGGAGATCAGAGTAGAGTCAGATCAATACCAGCATTTCCAGAGACTACAGCAACCCCTAACCTCACTTTTCTGTGTACTGATTATCAGTTCTTCTGGTGGATTTTCTTTTGGTACAAGTACTGTAGCCCAATAGAGGAGTGGGCTTCATGCCAGATATGGAGTGGAGTTTAGTTAAGTCCTGGTTTCAAATCCCACATAGAACATTTCTTAGTTGTGTAATTAAGGGGCAACTCAATTTCTTCAAGTGTTGGACTTTGCATTAGTAAAATGTGAAGAATAATACCTGCAGTGGCTGACTTCCAATGTTGCTTTGAGGATAGGAGATAATACAAATAGAACTTAAAAACACAAAACAAAACAAATTAGACCTATGATATCATTGATTTAGTGAATAACACATGAAGAAAATTATTTTTACCCAGGAAGATCAGAACCTCTTTTGCAACATAAAACATTAGAGAATTGATAGAGGTATTGAACATTTAAATGAATTACACAGGGTTAGTCTTTCAGAGGGAGGCCTGGAACCCAAGATTCCTTATTCTGAGGCCACTTCTCTGCTCTTGATGCCAAGTTGCCTCTCACAATGTCCTGTACATTTTAAAATCCTTACATAAATGCCAGTTGCTTTTTTTAAGTAGTAGTAGTAGTAGTAGCAGTAGGGCAAATTCAGCCACTTTAAAGAACCAGAAAATTATTAAGAAGGATGTTCTCACCATTCTGTCCTGTGTTCCAAAATCCAGGTGGAGAAAAATTTCCATTGTTGTCCAGATGGGCCACAGAATAATCACTATGCCACTCTAAAACATGACTCACAAAAGAGCTCTTGGTTGTTTTTAATGAAGTACATCACTATGGGAAGGACTTGTGATTTTGGTACTGTGGGAACTCCTTCCTCCACCCCACCCTCCCATAGAGTGTAGGTAGAATTTTTTTTTTGTGTGTAATTCATATAATAGTTAAATAAACAATAAGAATCATCATTTATATTTGTTTGGTGTATCTATTATATAATATGCTATAAGATCCAACCATAGGCCTATTTGATGTTTCCCATAAGACATTTGGTTTCTTGTCTCTCTCCATTCCCCTTATGACTACAATGCACCCTGTCCTCTTCTTTCTTTTTTGTCCTTCAGCTTAAGCTTTGCCTTCTAAAAGAAGCCTTTCCTGACTTTCTGACCACCACTCCCAAAATTATCGTGTATTCTTTTATATATATATATATATATATATAATGGACTATAAACTTCTAGAGGGCAAGGATCTTTTCACTCTCATTTTTCTCTCCCAAGGGGATAGGGCTACTTGAACAGGAAAAAATAAAAACAAAATACATTTTTATCATAATGTGTAGTTTGACTGGTTTTTACCCTACTCTTCTGACAAAATCTGACTGAATTGTACCTATCCTCCTACTGCTTTAGACTGAATATCTGACTCAATTGCCTCCACGTATTACACTGAATACATGAAACCCTACTGCACATCACATTCTTTAGCTATACTGGGAGCCATACCTGTGGTGCCCAACATGGAACCCGGGACTATAGGGACATTGGTCCATTCAAATGGAGAAGAATGCTGTTGATTGTGTACTCTAAGAAAGCCTGAAAAATCTATTACAAAACCAAATTTGTACCATAGGAAACCAATTTTGCTACCAGAGTGCAATTTTCTTTAGTGCCCTACATTTATTTTCCTTTTAATTTGACTATTCATTTCATTTGACCTAGGTAGGATTTCCTTTGGGCTCTCAAGGAACAAAGGTTGCAACACTTCCCCAACTATCCTAAGTGCCCAGTACAGCACCTAGTACTAAGCATGTGCTTTTAAAAAATTTTGTTTAACTACACACTTTATGTCATTTGACAGGTCATTAAGGATCACTTTAAGGAAGGTAACACCACTATTACCCAACTTTACATCTGAGGAAACTGAACCTCACAGAACAAAATTGACTTACCCAAGGTTAAACACCTAAGTTTCAGATCTAATATCAGGCATTATATTAAATGCAGTTTTAAATTATTCTTAATCCATCATCCAGCAAACATTTTAAAAAATATTATTCTATAGCAGGTACTGTGCTAAACCTTGGGGGTTTCAAAACAAAAGTGAAACTCCCTATGCTTATTGAGCTTAATTTCTACTGTACATTTATCTTATATTAATCATGGCAATATCATAAAAATATAAGAGAATTATATAAAATAAAAACAAAGTAAATGGGATGGATTGGCACCAGCAACTGAAGGGAATAGCAAAGACTTAGTAGAGAACAGAGAACATTGCAGATGGCCAAAGTTCTGAAGGAAGCTAGAGGTTTTAATGGATGAGGTAAAGAGAATCCATTCCTGACCAAGGTTGGGCAAGTTCAAGAAAGGAGATGATGCTGGTGGTGTTGTTTGGATGATGTCTTGGATGTGAGTGAGGTAGAACTGTTCAAAGTCCTCACTCTCCCTCTCTGGCTGTCACCTCCAGAGTCATCAGAGACCAGGGGCAATGCAAAGGTCAAGAGGGCTGGGGAGAGAGCAGGATGCAGTGAATAACTTTGGCCTTTTTAAATTAAGGTTTTTCCCAGATATCAGTTTGTTTGAGGCCACACCCACAGGCTAGATAAGAATTGATACAAAAGATGACAGAATTTTGGGAATACCCTCAAAATTTCTGGTCAGAACAGAAAGGATTGCTATTTACATTCATTCTAAGTCACCAATAACTAAACAAAGTGCCATGGAGGCTTGGGCAGGGTCTGTTATTATTTCAGCATTTTCTGATGCTACTTTATGCATTGATTGGCTTCTTGATGTATCAGTCCCTTCTTGTTCCTTTTCTCCATCTTTTTCCCTGTTTCCCCTCTCTGGCTAGTAGTTCTCAGCTGGTTGCTTCAATTAACTTTTCAGTGGCCCCCACCTGGCAGTTTCCATTGTTTCCTGCTGCTATTTTCCATTTGCCTACAGCTCTATATGTCTGAGTTTGGCTTCTTTGGTTATCAGTGGGGCTGGTTGGACTATTGTTTGGAGTAATCCTAATTTCCTGCTGATTTTATCACTAATTCCCCACTGATCTTTTGTTCACTTTTATTTCATTTCCAACCAATTCTGTCCTCAGGATACTGACTGTAGTTTACAGAATCCATGTGGGGGAAGTATGTTTTGCCAGAATATTATAATCTATATACAGCTTAATTATTTTAATTATTTTCAACCAAGAATGAGTAAGATCTAAATATATTTGCCCAGTGTAATGTCTATGAAAGAATAGATTTTTGACAAGGTGATTACATAGAAAAGTACCATAGCTTGTCTTTGGGGTTTTTGGTACTTTAACTCAGATGATATCCCCCTTGTGACTTATTAAACAACTGTTTTTACTCACAGATTTTACTTGAGCCCCTGCAGATGGCTAGCTTACAGAAAATAGTAGATGTTTCACCATTTGTATTATTAGAAGGATTGCTTTGGAATTCTAGATTTAAAAAAAAAAAAGCTTTTTTTTCTTCATCAGTTCCTGGGGCAATTTTTCTTGATTGCATCAATCTCCAATTCTCAAGAGTGATGTCAGCAGTCTCAGTCTAAGGAAGATTCTGCCTCATTATTGGGTTTTGATTTTTTTGATAGTGGGAACTCTCTGTATTCCACAGGGCCTCTTCTAGTTCCTACAGCTCCCAAGAGGCCAAGAGTGAGTCACATCAACTCTGAAATATTAGGTCTTGATACCCACATAGGTCTTCTGAAATCAGAAAGATATAACAGAAAAAAGAGAAAAGTTGTACTGACTCTTGAGAAAATAATTTCTGGGGGAAAAAGTTAATTTTAAGTTTTTATGAAAATAAAACTTAGAAATTGCAAATGTATTCATACTAGTTAACTTCAGTATTTGCATTAACAGTGAAGGGGAAACAATTTTGGCTACTACAAAATTATTAATCAAATAATAATTACTAAGCATCTATTTTACATTAGACAATGCTATGTTCATTGCTAGCTACATTACTAAGGAATGTCAGAGGTATGTGTGAAAATATTTAACAACTGGCTTTCAATGGTGAAAACATGTGCCCAGGACACAATTTTGAGGTGAATCTGCATAATTAATATTTTCTCCATCAATTCCTTAAGTTTAAGCCATCAAACGTTGTTGTTTGTCCTTTGTTCTTGAAGAGGATCAATGATATAAGGAAGGTTATGTCTTGATTTGCAATGAATTGGATTTAATTGAAGCAAGGCTTTGGAAAATCATAAGCTTCACTCTGTCCTCCAGAGCCACCTGGGTCCAGTGACAAGACATAGATCGGGATGACTGGAGATGGCCCATGATGCAGTGGGAGACCTTGGCCTTTTTAAGCTAAAGTCTTTCCCAGGTCTTATTTTTTCTGAGGTAACATCCATTCGGCGATTAAGGCTAAATAAGAAATGAGCCGGTCCTCCCCCCCAAAAAAACCAAAACCAAAAATAAAGCCTCTTTTACCTACTAAAAAAAAAAAATCAATCTAGGAGGGGAAAATGCTCAGGGTTTCTGGCCAGAACAGATACAATTACCATTTACACTCACTCTGAGTCAACAAAATCCAAACAATGACCAGCTGAGCCTTGGGTTGGGGCCCATTGTTGACCAGTAAGAGCCAGAGTGAAATGGGTTTAAGGCATAGTCAAGTTAACTCCTTATCAACAGAACCATAATCAAGGCCTGATTTATTGCTTCTCCCAATTTCTCTTAACAACCTGCTCATTAGAAAACAACCCTTCTTCCATTACATCATCAATTCCTGAAGCGAACACATGTCTTTTTCCTCTTTTTGTATTCCCAGGGCTTACACCATGCCTGGCTTATAGCAGGCATTTAATAAATACTTATTGACTGACTGGATGCTCTTGTCCTCCAGCTGAAAAGACACTAGGACACCTAGGAATGTTGTGAGGAGTGTACATTGGATACCTAATAACCAGCTCAGATCTAGCTGGCACTAGCAGCTGAGGGGGACAGCAAAGACTTAATAGAGAACAGAGACCATTGCAGATGGCTTGAGTTTTGAAGGAAACTAGAGGTTTTAATAGAGGGGGGTAAAGAGAGTCCATTCCCGACCATGGTTGCGCAAGCGCAAGACAGGAGATGATGTTGTTGGTGATGTTTGTCCTTCATTCTTGGGCCTTCACAAGCATGATGTCTTGGATTTGAGTGAAGTAGAAATGTGCAAAGTCCTCAGTCTACCTCTCTGGCTGTGTCCTCCAGAGTCATCAGAATCCCTAATGTCTTTTCTGGCCTTTTTTGTTTTGTTTTTCTGTTCTCATCCAGCACTCTTTTCTCACCACCACCCCCCCAAAAAGAAAGAAAAATCCACTTTAGTCACATAGATTTGTAGGATGTAAGAGCTGTAAAGAAACTGTGTGATGATCCTAATCAGAATTCTTCATTTTACAGATGAGGAAACTGAGGTCTAACAGTTAGTTGGTGGTGAAAAAGCCAAGATTTACATAATTAAATAGAAGAATCTTTTGATGTGCTGAAACCCCTTAACCACAGGTTATTAAATGTCTTTCATGACTTTTTCACTGCTTTCTCTTTACCTTTAGGGAAAAAAAGGGGTTTCTAAGAAAAAACACAGAACCATTATCTGAATAGATGTTATAGAGGAATATGGTAAATTATATCTCGCATTCCTTTTTGATGTGGGCCTAAGAGATTCTGGAAGTATGATATAAAAGGACCAATTTGTACATTAAAATACTCAAATATTATTTACAATAAGAGAGGAATTCTGACTTACCTTTGTTAGTGAAGATTATAGTATCCTTAAAAGGGCCCAAATTACTCATTATAGCAGCAACTAATGTCCAAATTGTACAAATCTGCTTCACATCTTTCTTTTTTTCTGTTCTTTGGACTATTATTCTCACTGTCTCAACAATACAATTAAATTCTTTATTAAACAATTTAATTTATTGGTATTTTTCACTTTGCAAAGCATTTTTGTACACCTTTTAAAAGATTCAACCTGTGAATTCATGAGAGTAAAAAAACAAGGGCAGCAAGATTGCACATTGGATAGCATGCCGGGCCTTTAGTCAGGAAAAACTGAGTTCAAATCTGAGTTCAGACACTTACTAGCTGTGTGACCCTGGGTTAGTTCCTTATCGCTGTTTGCCTCAGTTTCCTCATTTGTAAAATGAGATAGAGAAGGAAATGGCAAACTATTTCAGTATCTTTGCCAAGAAAACTCCAAATGGGATCATAGAGTGGGATAGGACTGAACGACACCAAAAATGTAAGTAAAGAAATTCTTCCTACTCAGCAAATATTCAGAAAGTTTCACTCTTAGAAATTGCATAGGCTATTAAAGGGAGAGTTTTATTCCCAGGGTTATATAGTGAGTTTATGTCAGAAGCTGGTTTTAAACCCAGGTCCTATTCAATGTCGGCTAGCTTTTTAGCACTAAGTCTAACTTCGACAAAGTACTTGACATATGTAATACTTGGTGAGGCTACGATTATTATTCCCATTCTACAGATAAAGACGACATGGATCATTAAAAAGATGGCTGGAAAACATGTAGAAACGGAATCAGTGATTACAAAGAGTCAGCATGTTTTCATCAAAAACAGGTCATGCCAGACTAACTTCATTTTTGACAGATTTAGCAGATTAGTTGATGAAAGGAATGCTACATAAATATAGTTTATCAAGATTTTAGTAAAAAGATGGAATAAAATTATTTCATGCTATACTTTTGGAGAAAATGGAGAGATATGTATTCAGTATTATCAAACTCAAATAAAAACAATTCTCTGGGGCTGGCACTAGGACTTAGAAAAACATTATTAACATGTTTAAAACATGTATTAACATTATTTGTGTTGTATTGCATTTTTATTTATTTTGTTAAACATTTGTAGCGGCAAGCACCCCAATATCCCCAGGGTGACTGCTAACACAGGTTCTTAGATCTGCTTTTCAAAAGGAAAGCAACTCAAAATGGGTTAACAAGCTTACTTTAATCAAACAAACATACATTACCTAGTTCAGGGAAAAAAGGTCAGCACCCCGAACTTCAGAGTTACAGAACTTACAGATCAGACAGGCTTCCAAACTGTCCCAACATTACATGCATCAATACCAAATCACAGTTACCAGAGAGGGAAGCATCAACATCTGGGTTTTCAAAGCCGGGGGGCTCTCAACAATGGCTTCCCAGAGTCTCATGTGGTCAAATCACACAACACTTCTCAAAGTGAGCCCCAAAGCAAAGCCTCTCCTAAGGGTTTATATAGCCTTCTCCTGGCTCAGAGAATGTAACAACCTTCTGGACCCACTGCCCAATCACAAAGTATCAAGGTGTGGGCTTTCCTGAAAAAACAAGCCTCCCACCACAGGCTCCAAGTGCACTTAAGCTAGGGGCAGGGAAGATCTTTAAATTTGCATTTCCATTACAACATTTCACCATTATATTTGAATATGGGTCAGGGTAGACTTGAGAGTTTTTATTCATCTATTTTGCTTTTTGGAGGTGGGGGTGTAGGGCAATTGGGGTTGACTTGCCGAAGGTCACACAGCTAGTTAAGTGTCTGAGACAGGATTTGAACTCAGATCCTCCTGACTTCAGAGCCGGTGCTCTACTCACTGCGCCACCTTGCCACCCTAATTTGAGAGTTTTTGATGGTGCATGTGATCCGGCCCATGTTTGACACCTCTGGATTAGATAATAATTCAGTTAAATTGATTCAGATCTGATCAAATAGACAGATTTAAAGAAGAGTTGCTACTTGTTTAATGCCAAGATGGCAGAAAGTCTCCATGGAATTACCACAGGAATTGAATTTCCTCCTGGGATAGTTAAGATTTTTATCAGTAACCTGGATGAAATTAAACATGGTATGTTCATCATGTCTGCTGATGACACACAGCTAGGAAGTGCAGTTAACAACACAGGATAATAGAGTCAGGATCCAAAAGGATCTTGGCAGACTAAATGAACTATACTGAATCTAATAAAGTGAAATTCAATGGGAATAAATGGTAAATCCTTGCTCTTGGGCACAAAGAAAATCAATTTTACAAGTACAAAAAGGACAAAATGGGAGTGGCATTGATAGATAACCATTTTATGAAATATCCTAGGGATTTAGTTTTCTGAAGGGAATGCAATCTTAGACAAATTAACACAGTGTACAGCTTCCTGGAATGGGGAGGTGATAATCCCCCTATGTGCCTTGCTCTCAATGTTGCCTTTAGTTATATTCATAACAGTTTTAGAGGAATATTGATAATCTGTAGACCATCCAGTGGAAGATAAAAGAACCGTGTAAGGTGATGAGCATATATGAGGACTGGTTATAGAGACTGGGGGTGTTTAGTTTGGAGAAGAGAAGATGCAAGGAGGCCACAACAACTCTTCTTAAATATTTGAAGGAGTCATATGTAGTAGAAGGGTTTGATTTATTCTTTTGGGCCCCAGAGGACTGATTCAGGAACAGTGAGTGATAGTTGCCAAGAGGTGAATTTCAGCCTGATGTCAGGCAATTATTGTGGAAAAGTAGATTGGGATGACTTGAGAGGTAGGATCCCCAATTTTGGAAGTTTTTGAGCAGAGGCTGAACAATCATTTGTTGGGCATGTTATAGACTAGGATTCTTTTTGTATGTGCGTCAGGCTTAGCCACCAATTTTCCATTCCAACACCAATTTTGTGACTATGAATCTCCTCAGAAAGGAAGGAAATAGACATTTGTTAAGTGAATACTATATTAAAAATGCATTACAAATATTATCTCATAAGATCTTTTTAATAACCCTGTGAGGTAGGTACTATTATTTTACTCATTTTATAGTTAAGGAAACTGAGATACATTAGGGAGAAGTGACTGGTCCAATGTCACACAGCTAGTGGGTGTTTGAGGTGGGATTTGAATTTAGATCTTCCTTTTTCCAGGCCTAACACTCTCTCAACTGACAGTCTGGCTGCCTAAGAGAGGTAAAATGATTTTCCAAATTTACACAGTAAGGGTAAAAGGCAAGACTTCAACACAGCTTTTCTACTTCAATATCAGTCCTAATTCCATCCTGCCTTACAGTCTCACCTTATTTCACTGTCTTGTTTTCCAGTGTTTTAAACATCATCTTCCCAAGAACATTGTAGACTCTTTTTTAAGATTAGGAAACACATTTTATAATTTCTTTGTAGCAATAGAGCCTGGCACATCATATTACCCAGTAAGTCACTCCCTTTCTGGTAGGATAAAACTACCTGAAAAATCTAATTAAGAATAAATGGCTGCTTTAGTGAACTTGCAGTTAGAGCAACATTTTGGATGCTCTCCAGGGTTAATTAATCTAGATCAATTTAGAACCTAGATAAATCAGTTTCACATTTAGTTTTCCTAGCTCTGGGCCAAAAAAGACTATTCCCTTTCATACGAGACAGGCAGGATAACCCTCTCCCTTGGACAGCTGTCTCTCAATAATGGTGCAGGCTCCTGTGGTTCAAACCAGAATATAAAACTCCTGTCTGTCCTACCTACTACCTGAATGACCTTGGGCAAAGTAGTTAACCTTTCTGGTCTCAGCTTCTTTGTCTTTGAAATTCTAGGGTAATGTATTTATAGCAAGAAGGAACCTCTGGAACAATTTGAAGCAACACCTTTATTTTATAGTTTAAGAGATTAAGTGACTTTCTCAAGGCCCCACAATGTAGAGAAAACATTTGAACTAATTTCCTCTGATTCATTGTACTATGCTGTCTAATCCCTTCATGCTACAGGTGAGGAAACTGAGACCACACTTCGGAAGTGACTTTTTAAATTTCACATAGGTTGGGGCAGCTAGGCGGCACAATGAATAGAGCATTGACCCTGGAGTCAGGAGGAACTGAGTTCAAATCCGGTCTCAGATACTTAACACTTACTAGCTGTGTGACCTTGGGCAAGTCACTTAACCACAATTGCCCTACCTTCCCCCCTCCAAAAAAAAAAAAAAAGCAAAAAAATAATAAATTTCACATAGGTGGTAAATGACAAGGCTTGGAATTCCATTGAGATTTTCTGACTCCACATTCAGCAATTATCCCAATATATCACCTAATGGGGACTAAATGGGACTGAACTAGATTATCTTTTATGCCCTTTCCATCCAGAAAATATATGTTTTTCCTATACTAGTAGTAGGGGTAGTAATAATAACTGTCATAGTAGAAGGAGGAAGAGGAGGAGGAGGAGGAAAAAAAGGAGGAAAAGGAGAAAAAAGTAGTAGGACTAATAGTGGTGGTAGTGGTGGTGGTGGTGGTAGTAGCAGTAGTAGTAGTAGTAGTAGTAGTAGTAGTAGTAGTAAATTAAAACTAATTCAAATACACCTTTTCCCATTTTTAACGTCTCCTTAATTATCATCTTTCTTCCTAAAGTTTTCATGTATTTTTCTCTGGGACTTTGTATCACATATTTTTCATCTATATTGTACTCTTCATTTATTAAACTGAAGTTTTGATTATCCTTTTATGAATCATTATCTGCAGCCATTTATTCAGGGGCTGTTGGACCATTA
>WOXC01001746.1:120000-208639 GCA_011680675.1 Gymnobelideus leadbeateri
CATACTATTCACCTTACCCTGTATGGAAAGGGAATCCTTTCCATGCTTCTCTTTAATCCCTGTAAAAAAAAAAAAGGAACATTAGGAAAAATAAGAAAAAAGAGTGTACTTATTTCAAAGAGAGAGAGAAAGGGGAACAGTGGGATTACATGTAGTCATTCTCCCAGGATGAAGAATCTAAGAGGAAGAAGGTATAATCTATCAGTTAATGACTCATCAAGCATTTATCAAGCACTGACTTTTTATGTGATAAACCTCAGGCATTTAACGAAAGGCAAAATCAGCAACCATCAAATAACACATTGCTTTTGTTCATTTGTGTTTACTTTTAATTTTTTATATTTTGAAGTCTACATTTTAGGTTTTAAAGGTAATAAGAAGCCATTGGAGATTATAGGGTAGGGATGGAGGTGATAAGGTCAGATTCTGAGCTTAGGAAAATCACTCATGTATTGGAAGAGGGAGAGACTTGAGGCAATGGGAACATTTAGGAAGTTATTGTAATAGTCTAGTTGAGAGGTGATGAAGGTCTCAACTAACATGGCTAATGTGAATGGAGATGAGGGGGAAATAAACAGGAGATATAATGATTGTAGAAGCAAACACATTGGCAGATATTTGGAGTGAATGGAATGGAATACATGGAGTGAATGTTGAACTTGCTTGTATTCTGAACCAAGATAATGATAGTGGATCAAGAAAGGGTGCAAGTGATCCAAGTTCTGGCATGGCTATAAGAAAATAACGTGGAGCATCAAATGAATTGGAACACTGAGAGTCATTGAGAGGGTTATATAAAGTTCAAGGATCTGGATCAGAATGACAGGAGGTTCTCTGGGATCCTTCAGTTTCCCTGCTCCTGGTAGCTATGTGGATATAGGAGGGTGGAGGAAACTGAGGCAGGGAAACCAAGTAAGATGCTATTAAAATAGGAAATTTAAAAGGTGATGAAGACCTGAATTAGATTTTCCTTCATTCGGTGTGAGAAACACAACTTTTTTTTAATTACAGCAGTATAAAGGTAAGAGTGAGTTCCATTCTAGAGGAAATGAATGCATACTTGATTGAAGGTCTCTTTAAGCTGACGCTGGATGACCATTTTGGGTGATATTATAGAACAGATTCCTGTTCAGTTATGGATGAACTAGACTAGGTGTTCTCTGCATTTCCCTCAAGCTCTGATACATTGCAATGTTTGATTAATGCAGGTCTGTGCCCTATAGTTTATTCAGATGGCCAAAATATTATGATAACATTCATTAATTCCTAAGGAATACAGATAGACCACTTTCTATATGATTACATTCATTTAAAAATAATTTTACTGACTGTTGCTAAATCAGTTTTTAAAATTTGTATGAAAAATGACATTACTCGTTTCCTTACATACTCATGAACAAAAATTTGAAAGTCTGGTATGTATTAGGAGAAGTCACATGTCTATGTCTACTTGAGCAACGCAACTTGTAGTTATGTAGAATGTGACTCTATAATGGCAAGTATAGTCTTATTTTGTATTTGTACCTAGAAAACAGCACATAGTAGAAGCCAAATTAGTAACTGATTGACAACTATACTGCTTTAAATATTACAAAATGATTTTTCTCAAAAAGATGATGTGAACTAGGCAATATAATTATACTTATTGATGAAGAAACTGAGACTCACAGAGTTTAAGGGATATATGAAAGAACAACATGTATGTAGTAGTAAGGGCTTTTCTATATAGTAGCTGAATGTCTTTAAACAAGTCATTTCCTTTTCTGTCATTTTTTTTCTTTTCTAAACTGAGAGGGCTGGAGGGGAGGGAAGATCATGTAGGTAATATATAAGGTAACTTCCAGTTCTAAACCTCTATAATACTAAGGACTAGAACTTCAACATTAAGTCACTTGACCAGAAGCTTGGTTTTTTTTTTCCTATTTCACTTGCTTTTCTAAAGTATTTTTAATTGTCTCACCAATGGCTATTGTGGAATTGTGGAAAACTGGAGTTGGGAATGTCACTATACCAATCAAGATCGCAATAAGTCTCTGATTTAGTAGTTAAATTTAAGAGAATTGCCTGAGGCATACAGATGTTCTTTTTCTGAACAAACAGATGCAAAGAGATATAATTTCTTGCCTTCAGTTAGTTACACTGATGGTCATATATTTTGAATTTGAACCCA
The DNA here is from genome assembly GCA_011680675.1 of Gymnobelideus leadbeateri. Taxonomy (NCBI): domain Eukaryota; kingdom Metazoa; phylum Chordata; class Mammalia; order Diprotodontia; family Petauridae; genus Gymnobelideus; species Gymnobelideus leadbeateri. The sequence goes on from WOXC01001746.1 coordinate 122,171, forward strand.
GTGCTCTTTTGGACCATCCACTCCCCCAGGCTGTTTCTCTTTGGCTTATGCCATTTGAATTGATGAATGGCAAAATAGAGACCCATTATTCTGCAAGGAAACGTGTTTTGTTGTTGTTGTTTTCTCTCTTAAGGGAAAGATATCATTGCACATGGGAAGCTAGGTGAAACAGTGTATATAGCACTGGACCAGGAGTCAGTAAGACCTTAGTTCAAATGTATCTTTACGCATTGACTAGTGTCACCCTGGGCAAGTCACTTAACCTTATTTGCCTCAGTTTCCTCATCTGTAAAATGATCTGGCAAAGGAAATGACAAACCACTCCAGCATCTTTGGCAAGGAAAACCCCAAATGGGGTCATAAAGAGTCAGACATCACTGACATGACTGAACAACATAATTGCACAGTGGTATGGTACTTTAGAGGTAGGAGAAAATGAGTTCAAATGTTGACTTATGACACTTATTGTGTGACCATGGGCAGTCACCTAAGCCCTCTGAGGATCATCTGTAAAGACAGGGCTTGTAATCCTTAAAGCACCTCTCTCACAGAATTGTGAGGATTCAGTCAAGTATTTTTGCACATTTTAAAGTAAGATAAAACTGTCACCTGGTATAATGTTTTTATTGAGGCATTCATGGCATTCACCATTGAAAGATACCATGCATCTTTTTCTTTATTAATAATATTGTGAAATTTCTTATGTAATGAAATAAATCACTGATATAGATATCAAAAATTAACTTATTATTTTCCATTTTAGTATAAATTTCATGAATCCAGAAAAGAAAAAAAAATTTGGCAACAGAACATGCCATTCCCTGCTTAGCCCTCCCCCTTATCTATATGTGAGAAATGAAGCAAGTAGTTAATAGGTTATCCATGGTCAGCAGGTGCTGGGCAAAGTTTCAAAATATTCTCCTAAGATGAACCTTATTTTTGACCTACTTTGTCCCTTTGGTATTTTTAGAAGATCCTGTCAATTTTGCTAAATTGTTTGGTATTGTTTACGTGCATGAATAAGGATTATATCTAACTTATCACTTGTGGCCTGATTCATTAAATCCAACTGCTTCATTTACAGGTGTGAAAGGTGACTGACTGTACTTTGTTCACATCCTTCTGTGCCACCTAGAAATCCTCTTCTCTGAGATAGTAAAACAAGATAGTTCTTAAAGAAAATGAGTGACAGCCTTACAGTGTACACAGACATGGATGTAGAGCTTATATGCATATCAGAAATAACAAAAAACAGTTTCTGCGGTCTTTGTCATATTGTTGACAGACTACTTCTGTTCATTTTGAGACATATTGAGCTATACAGTCTACTCTGACATTCTATTGAGGAGTAAATTACATACTGTTTTTTTTTTTTTGAAAGGTTTGTGATACTGAGGTGGTAAACAAAAGTCTGCCCTTATTACCACAATGTCTAATATATCCTTGAAGAAGAGGTGACGTCTCCATGGGGAGAATAGTTTGAAAAATATGAATTCAAGGAATAGTGCTCCAAAGACTTAAAACTCTTATCTGTCAATATAATGCATTGCAAATGTGTTAAGAGAACATAATGGTGCCATATTGTTATTGCTGAGACATCAGTCTTTTTTATGTTTGCATTAGGGGCTTGTTAAGGCACAGAATACTTTGCCCACTAAATGTCTATATGAGGTTAGGTTGTCAACTCAGCTGTAGCAAGAGGGTACTGTTCCTAGAAAACCTCTTAAATCAGCTCTGTAAATATAAACACTGAAACAGTCTCTCCAGACTCATTCAAGGTTAACCATTGTTTAAAGATGTGTAACAAAAATAATGGGAGTATAATAAAAATTTGTGAAAATCTTTAATATCTTATGATCAATTTTTATTATATTTCAATAATTAATATTTATTCAGCTCTGATCTTTCATCAGTACCATTTCAGGTGCCCACCTATGGGTAGTTATTTCCCATGGGGATAGAGGCACAGAGCTCAGTCATAGATTAGAAATACTCAGATTGTGATATGCCGCTCTTCTCCCTGCCCAGATATCCTCTTTTCTATGTTTTATTTTGGGAATGGAGCAAATCAGGGCCCAGTTCTGGACTATGTGCAGATACTCTAGGTAACATAGATGCTCCTCATTAATTTCCAACTCCCTTTCTCAGAGGTACATCAGCTAGTTCTCTCACCAACCCCAATTAGAAACATAAGACAAATAACACATCATCACACCTATACTGAACTATTCCCAGCTTCTTGGAGTCTTGTCTAGGCATTTGTTTTAACACTTTGCAACACACTGCACCTGGATCATCACACACCAAAAAATCCAATATGACATTGCTACACCAGCATATAATGAAATGAAGAACTAGATTAAATACCTACTTTTTCCTGAAACAGGTGTGGAGTAGATACTCAAAAACTCATCTCTAGTGTTCAGCTGTGATTTTAGCCATCTGCCCTTGAACCCATGACAAAAAAAAAAAAAACCAAACAAACAAACAAACAAAAAACTAAACTAAACATTGTTCACAAAAGAAGCAGCAATCCTTCATACTCAGTGGAAGTGTAATATATATATATATATATATATATATATATATATATATACAACCACACATATATATTTCATATTAGCAAAGTTTTTTTCAAGGAAAAAATCCACTTTTTAATATGTATTTGTTGGAATTAGGAACAATTCCCTCATTTTCTACTTAATTCTAATATCAAACTTTTATAATATAAATTTTACATTCAAGTCTAATCTAAAACTTTTCAACATATTTAATATTCTCATTAATCTCTTTGAAATAATGCTTCATACTTTTATTTCACATGTAACATTCAAATAAGACATTATCTGGGGCCCCATGAGAAGGAAAATGGCAAATAATATTCCCACGGGAAAGGAAAAGAAGGGAAGAAGCAGGGGAAATCTTCCTTGACATGGTCCCCATTGGCATAACAATGGCGTGGGAAGTTTAAAAGGATTATATTAACTAAATTCACCATCCCAGGATGTGGAAGAGGAAATATTGATGCACTGATATACATGCCTTCTCGGACCACTCAGCTCCAAGGCTACCATGGCAAGGAAAAATGGAAACTAATCTTCATTCTTATTTAATGCAACCTGCCACCAAATTAAAATATAATCAATCACAGATTACAAATAAATCTCGAACTCCAACAGTAAAGTCTTAAATGCCTAGTGATTTTAATAAATTTCCAAATGGCGAAGAGCTCCAAAACAATAAAATAGAAATTGTTGAAAAAAAATCTCCTATAAAGATATGTTTTCTGAATGGATGAATCATAATTCTGGGTTACTCCTAAAATTCTCTGCTCCTTAACTGCTTGTTCAGGACTTTCTTTCCACCTTTTCCACTCTCATCAATGATGTGAGGAAGTTTGATTAGTGTCAGAGGAGGGCAGGGAGTGTCGTGTTTGAGAGATGAAGCAAAGGTAGAATTGATGGGAATTGGCAAAAATTAAGCTATGGGATTGTGAGAGAGTGAACAGATAATAATGAGGTTTCAGACCTGGGTGATTTGCAAGGATGGTTGTGCCCCTAAAAATAATAGGGAATTTTCTTTGTTTCTTCTCTATGTTTAAGTAAAGCTATATCTCAGATACCTCAAAAGTATTTTTTAAAAATGTATTTACTTACATGATTTCCTTTCCTTGTTTCTAAGCTCTCTTTCCTTAGCTCAATTTTTACTTTTCCATTTTACTTTGGTAGTCTTTTTAAAAAAAAAATCTGAGTAATTCAAGTCAATGAACAATTATTAAGTTCCCATTATGTGGCAGGCATTGTGCTAAATGCTGGGGATATGACTACAATAAAGAAATACAGTGCCTGTCCTCAAGGAGCCTACAATCCAGTGGGAGAAGACAATGCAGAAAAGGAAATCGAAAAGTTTGTGTGGGAGTATGGGAAATGCTCCTTGCAGGAGCACAGCGTTATGTTGAGCTGAAACCAAGTAGAATCATTGATGCAAAGTCAAGAGTTTCCTGGAAAGTTCTGATACCTCTAGAGAGAAAGGTTTTGGGGGAATTTAGTGCTATACTCTCTAGCCCTCTAATCAGAAAAGGCAACAGAGGAAGTTGAGGTGGTGCTGAGTGTCAAAAGCTGAGTCAATCTTCATTGGTGCGATTTCAGGGGATCAGTTTATCCTAGGGGAGGTGTAAAATTTGGTGGAGTGAGAGCTAAGGAGAGCCTTTGATGGAAAATCAAGAGTGGCAATAAGACCAATAAGCAGGAATAATATTGTAATAGATCCCCATAAATAACTTTGATGAACCTGAAATTAAATAATTCAGTCAAAAAACACTCATTAAATACCCAATGGTGCATGGAATTATGCTTGGTTTGTAATAATGTATAGTGGATAGAACCCCAGAGCTGGAATCAGGAAGACCTTAGCTCAAATCTCACCTCGCACACTTTTTTAGGTAAGTGGCCCTGGAATTTATTTGACTTCTGTTTGTCTCAGTTCGCTCATCTATGAAATAGGTTTGATAATACCTAATTCCTGGGACTGTTGTGTGGATAAAATGAAATAATATTTGTAAAGTTATTTGTATACCTTAAAGCACTATATAAGTGTTAACTATCTTATTTTCCAGATGAAGAAAGTAGGTGCCAAGGAAGTTACGTGTCATACCCATATGACTTCCTTATAGCAAGCAGTTACATAAAGCAGGATTTAAACTCTCAGGTTTTCACTGACTCCAAAACTGGTACTCTCTATATTATACTCTACTATTGTTATAGAAAGAGTACTTGATTTGGAGTTAGTTAAAGGAACAGGCCTTCAATTATGGGTCTGCTACTTACTACAAGTGTGACCTTGCACTAGATAGTTGGTCATTTTGATTCCCATTCTCCTAATTTATAAAATGAAAAAGTTGGATTAGATTAACCATAAGATTCCCCCTAGTTCTAAGCCAAATTATCCATATCTATAGGAAATGCAATGCTGAAAGAAAATTTCAAATTTATATTGAGAAAAATATTTTGAAAATATACAGTAAGGCAGATTTTTAGAGCAGATGAATTCAGTAGTAGCTAGCCAATATGGAAAGGAAAACAATAAGAATGAGGAAGAATTTTCCTTTCATTTAAATAAAATTGTATTGCATTTGTCTCATTTACCATTCATTCAATATTTATTTTCCTCTTTGTACAAAGCATAACATTACTAACTGGAGTTGAGAGAATGTTTAGCTATGACAAAGTCCTTGTTCTTATTGAATTTGTACCTTTGAAAGAGGGTAAGGTTCAAATTAGAGCCAAACATAAAATTTAACATTACAGAACACATGCTTTATTATTTAAGGTCTGCAGAAGTCCTTATTAATTGGGAGAGGGAGGAAAATAATCATGTGAGAAGTAGTATTTGCATTGACCTTTAAAGGATTGATAGGAATTTAACAGCAAAGATAGGCAGGAAGGAAATTTCATGCATTGGGGAATAGTAGGAGCAAAGGCACAGGCATAAGAAAGCATCACGGGCATTTAGTACGTCTGTAATAGAGCATGTATTAGGGTAATGATTTAAAGTACGGTACAAAAGATAGAGTGGAGGCAGATTACAGAAGATATTGAATGCCAAGGAAAGTATTTTATACTTTCTCTGGTAGATAATATGCATCATTTATATTAGGTTAAATTTTAATAACTCTTCTTTCTTAAGAAAAATTCTAGATTTACTTAAATGGCGATATCTGATGAATCTCATCAAAGAATAATGAAAGTGAAGTGAAAAAGGGCCACGGCAGTCATAGTTTTCCATAGTTATTTTATTGAACAAAATTTTACATTGCTTAAAGGCTCTAATATAAGAACAAAGGGTACTTTTTTCACATTTCTTATCTAGTTTGTATAGCAAATAACCAAGATATGAACCAATCTACTTGTCTGTCTCTCTACCTATCATCTTCCTCTCTCTCTCCATATATATACATATATACACATATATACGAAAAATATTATTTTCTCATCACATACATGTCAGAAAAATATGATATAAATATCATTTGTGCATATATGTGTAGTGTTCTAGCTAATTTTAATTTAATATGATGATTTAACTTTCTTTGACCTATGTAAGATTCATTAAGAAATTTAGCTGTGTAATGTAAAACTAGGATATCACTCATTCATGAATAGCAGGGTTAATAATGGACATAAGAAGAGTTAGAGAAAAAATACATGCTTTTAGTCCAAAGGACAGTTCAGAAGTGTATCTATGAGAAGAAGAGAAAGGAGTAAACCAAAACTAAAAATTTCAGAAGCTAACTGTGCTGGTAGGTAGGAGAAAATTTGAAAAGGAGAACTTGGATAATTGTTTCTTGTAAGGATATATTAATGTGGAATTTAAAATGACCTTGGGAAACAAGGTAATATTGGTAATAAAACAAATAAAATTGTTAAATAAAGCTAAAATACATTTTATCATCATTAAATTGAGTTATGTGATATACCTTTTGTACTTTGCTTTTGCTTTCTTTATTTGACTTGTGTAGGTGGTGTTACAAAGATTTTTGTTTGTTTTGAAGATTAAATGGTGTGGTTGATTGAGGACTGACTTTATAATTAATGGATCTGGATTTGAATCCTAGTTTTGACATTTAGTATCTCTTTGCCATGGATGAGTGCCTTACGCCTTTTGTACCTCTGTTTGTTTATTCGCAAAAAAAAAAAAAGAAAGAATTGAACTAGATGACCATTGGCATCCTTTCCAGTTCAGGATATATGATACATGATCCTAATTTCTACTTTGTTATTCTAAGTAATTATATCTTTATATGAAATCTAACAATGAGAGATTATGGAATTGGATACCTCAATCTCATTATTTCATTTTTTTTGAAGTTAAGTCCTCCATATTAAGAAAAATGCACCACTCTATCAACACTATCATTGGGAGGCAGCAATAATCATCTTTGGATGTTATTAGAGAATATTGGGAATGATACCTTTTGTTTAATTACCTAAGACCTAAAAGCCTTAACAATGAATAAAAGGTCAATGGATGTGTAATTTTAGCATTAAAAACACTGTTGCTGTTTTTTTTTTTCATATTCACTTAGAGCATTAAAATCCAAGCTTCTGATAAAAGAAAATATGTCTGAAAAATGTTAACTCAAGTCTATAATCTCAAGTCCCTCACTGACCAAGAGAGGAATTTGTATTAAATTTTACAAATGGATAACTGAAACTAGTAAGATTAAATGTTTTAACAATTTTGAAATCTTAATTATTAGAAGAAATTTGATTAGAACTCAGAGATTTTGATTCATAGTCTTTTTACTCTGCCACACTGACTTACTGTCATACAGGTATGGTGGCGTTGGATATTTATAGAACATAAGAAAACAGTGGAAAAGGGAGCAGAGACTATATGGACAGTAAGATTCAACTACTTCAATATCTGACTTGAGGTTTTCTCTTATTTTGGTTGACCCTTGTAAATGCTTTCAAGTCTTTGATTTCAGACTAACTGTAATCATAAACATACACACATTTCAATCTAAGAAGTATAGAAAAATTCTATATCTTTTTAGAATATGATTTTTAAAAATCTCTTATTTGTCTGTTGGATAATCTTCATTTGTAATTGAAGGCCTAAGATTAATTTTAAGAGATAATTTAAAAGACTTGGGGAAAAGGACGATGGAGCCAAGATGGAGGAAAAAAGGCAGGGACTCACCTGAGCTCTACCCAAAATCTCTCTTCAAATAATGCCATTAAAAAAAATTCCTAGAGCAATGGAATGCACAAAAGGGCAGAATGAAATATTTTTTCTAGCCAAAAACAACTTAGATGGTCCATCAGGGTAAGAGCAGAGCACAGTCCAGCACAGGCCACAACAATGCAAATTCAACCCCTGAAAACCAGGAGAAATCCTTTTGGGAGTTATTGAATCAGCAGCAGCAGTGATTGCTTTGAGAGATGTCAGCCATCAGACAGTAAAGCTGTAAAACAACTGGTCAGAAGGAGATTAAAGAGATCTCTGTACTATCCCTGATGTAGGACTCTGTTGCTTTACCGATACTCAGATCTGAGTTGTGGTCCTAGGTAGCAGTCCCAGGTTAAGAAGGATCACTAGCACACCAGAGCTTACATCAACAGTGGAGAGAGGATCATCCTCATAATCCCAAGGCAGAAAAGAAGTACTTGTGGTCACTCACAGACAAGAGCATAGGTCAAGAGATCTATAAACACCCCTGTCCTTAGATCATAACAAATTGGAAGAAATCAAAACTTACAGGCACCTAAAAGTGTCTCTAAAAATAACTGCTCAAAACCCCTGAAGCTTTTGACAATGCACCTTCCACTCTGGAAGCAGAGGTGGAGTTATAGTATGGAGTTGTATTATAACCAGGAGTTAAAAGTCAAAAAATAGGCTGAGAAAAGGAGCAAATAACAGGAAAAAAACCCTGATCATAGAAGGTTATTATGTGAACAAGGAAGTTTGATAACAAAGTCAAAGCTCCTATATCCAAAGCCTCCAAAAATGAAAAAGAAAAAAGAATTGGTCTCAGGCCATGGAAGTGTTCAAAAAGGATTTTGAAAATCGAGTAAGAGATATTGAGGGAAAATTGGGAAGAGAAATGAGAGAGATGCAAAAAAAAAAAAAAAAGATGAAAGAAGAGTCAATAGCTTGGTAAACGAGACAGAAAAAATACTAAAGAAAATAGGACCTTAAAAAAAACAGAATAGGCTAAATGGTAAAAGAGGTACAAAAAGGGAGAAAAATGCTTTGAAAACCAGAACTGGTCAAACAGAAAGAAAAAAGAGGCACAAAAATTCACTGAAGAAAATAAATACCTTAGAAAGAAGAATGGGGTGTAGAGCTAAGATGGCAGAGGACTTGCATGAGCTTATCCCCAAACCCCTCCAAATACCTGTAAAAATTGACTCTAGGGGCAGCTAGGTGGCTCAGTGAATAGAGCACCAGCCCTGCAATCAGGAGGAGCTGAGTTCAAATCCAGCCTCAGACACTTAAGACAAAAACTAGCCGTGCGACTTTGGGCAAGTTACCTAACTGCAATTGCCCTCTAAAAAGCAAAAAAAAAAAAAGTCTCTAAACAAATTCTAGAGCTGCAGAATCCACAAAACGACAGACTGAAACACATCTATAACACAACAGCCTGGAAGACTGAACAGGAAGGGTATATCACACTGAGCTGGGAGCAGAGTGCTGTCTGGTGTGGACTGTGCTGGGCATGAGGAAGCTGGAGCATGCCTCAAGGGAATAAATCATTGGCAGCTGTAGTGATTTCCAGACTTCTCAACCCACTAATGCCGAGAACAGCAAAAAGGTCAGTGGGGGACCTCTGTGGGACCTGGGTGGAAGAGGAGCACCTGGAGTGGGATAGCAGTGGAGGTGGTGGCAGCAGCAGCAGCAGTAGCTGCTTCTGGTGCTCTGGATCCACAGATGGCGGTGTATCCAGTGACTGATACAAAACCCCAGAAGCCTGGGAAAGTACACCCACTCCTGCCCCCATACCTACTGGAAGAGGGGTCTGGCCTTGGCAGGGAGTTAGAAAATCAAGTATTGGACTGCGAAGATGAATAAAGAGTGTAAAATAAGTCAGACTGTAGAATCTTATTTTGGTGACAATGAAGATGAAAACATACAACCAGAGGAAGACAACGAAGTCAAAGCTCCTACATCAAAAGAAAAATAAGAATTAGTTGCAGGCCATGGAAGAACTCAAAATATTGCTATCAATATTTTTGTACATCTAAGTCCTTTTCCTCTGAGTACTGGATACAGATCTAGTAGTGGTATTTCAGGTCAAAGGATACACAGTTTTATTGAAATTTGGGCATAATTCCAAATTGCTCTACAAAATAAATGAATAAGTTCACAACTCTATTAATGGTGTCTCATTTTTTCCCAATCCCCTTCATTTGTCATTTTTCTTTTCTGTCCTATAAGCCAATCTAACAGGTATAAAGCAGTACCTCAGAACTGTTTAAATTTGCATTTCTCTAATCAATAATGAGTCAGAGAATTTTTTTTTCATATAGCTGTAGATAGCTTTGGTTACTTCATCTGGAAATAGTAGTTTGCTTAAATTTTTTCATAGTTGGTAGAAAACATTTTTAAACAATTGTCAACTAATATATATATACACATGTGTGTACAGATATATAGATAGATACACATATACATATGCATACTATATAACCATCATCTATACAATATGTAAATACAAATATATGTGTATATATACATATATATGCATACACAGAGAGAGAATGTTTGTGTGTTAACCTTAGTCTTTCCTGTACTCAAAATGCAATGCCTACATTCAACTGTAACTTAAAATATACTCAACCTTATCTGAAAATGACACTACCCTCCTCTTTCTTTCCAAAAATCTCCAAATCCCATTTTGTTTCCAGTGAGAGTAGTTGGGAGGAGACTAAATAGAAAGTAATATTCCAAACTGAGGCAAGTGGGAAGAGACTTCATGAGTCTTTGGGAGTTGTTTTAGTTGCTTTGCTGAGAAGAGCTAAGTCTATCAAAGTCAGTCATTGCACAATGTGGCTGCTACTTTGTGTAATGTTTTTCTGGTTCTTCTCATTTCATTCAGTGTGAATTCATATAGGTCTTTCCAGGTTTTTCTGAAGTCTTCCTGTTCATCATTTCTTATATAGCACAACTTGTTGAGCTATTCCCCAATTAATAGGATTCCCCTCAATTTCCAGCTCTTGGTCACCACAAAAAGAGATGATGTAAATATTTTTGTATATGTGGGTCCTTTTCCCATTTCTATGATCTGTTTGGGATACAGCCCTAGAAACAATGTTGCTGGGTTAAAGGGTATGCCCAGTTGTATAGCCCTTTGGGTAGAGTTCTAAATTGTTCTCCAGATTGGTTGGATCAGTTCACAATTCCACCAAGAATTACTCTTCCAATTTTCTTACATCTTCTCCAGAATGTATAATTTTTCTGTTTTCTCATGTTAGCTAGTCTTACAGGTGTGATGTGTTACCTCAGAGTTTTATTTTTTTAATTTGCATTTCCTCTAATCAATAGTGATTTAGAGCATGTTTTTTCAAATGACTATAGATAACTTTAATTTTTTTCCTCTGAGAACTGTTTGGTCATAATCTTTGACCATTTATCAATTGGGGAATGATTTGTATTCTTATAAATTTGACTCAGTTCCCTATATATTTTAGAAATGAGGCCTTTATCAGAGACACTAGTTTTAAAAATTCTTTCCCAATTTTCTGCTTCTCTCCTAATATTAGTTGCATTCACTTTGGGCAAAAAGTTTTCAATGCAATATAATCAAAATTACCCATTTTGCATTTCATAATGTTCTCTATCTCTTGTTTGGTTATAAATTCTTCCCTTCTCCATAAATCTAACATGTAAAATATTCCTTACTTTCCCAGTGTGCTTATAGTATCCACCTTTATATCTAAACCATGTACCCATTTGGACATTATTTTGGTAAACAGTGTAAGATCTTGTTGTATGCCCAGTTTCTGCCATACTATTTTCCAGTTTTCCCAGCAGTTTTTGTCAAAGAGTGAGTTGTTCTCCCAGAAGCTGCGGTCTTCGGGTTTATCAAACAGTAGATTACTATAGTCAGTGATTACTGTGTCTTATGTACCTAGCCTATTGCACTGATCTGCCATTTTGTTTCTTAGCCAGTACCATGTAGTTTTGATGATTGTTGCTTTATAATGCAATTTAAGATCTGGTATGGCTAGGACACCTTCACTAGCATTTTTAAATTTTCAAATAAAGATTAGATGATGACATTTTGCAGAGGTATGAGGGTGATCATTGCTCAGGTACTTTACTTATTCTCAGGTGAAAAAAAGTGCTAAATAACTTTGGAGATTCTTTCTCATCTGATATTTTATGACTCTAAGATTTAAGTAAAGTTTTATTTAAAGAGAATATTTTTCATTCCCCTTCCCATCCCATAGAGAAAAATTCCATATAATTTTTGACTCGTTTTTATTTTATAGTAATGCTAAAAACCTTTTTGCTGGAGGACAATGTTACAAACTCAGATTTGGCTCAGTGTTTATATACCTCTTAAAACTTAGAAAATTATGGCCTTAATTAAGAATTCAGCATCCCACCAGCATGATCATAAATCTGAAATCGATTCCTTTGTTTAGGTTACATTCCTCTGACCTCAGCAACCACATAACTTCTCTTAGGTCTACTAACCCCATCTCTCATTTTCTCTAATGCCTAGAAATTAACTCCTTGCCTTCATGTTCTAATCTCCTAAAATTTTATGAACAAAAAGTCTAGTAACCTAGGTTTATAAAAATGGATATTGGTGGGAGAGAAAGTCTTCAATTAAATTATTGATCATTGAAAGGATGACTGAATAACATATAAATACTATTTTGCTTTTTCTCTATAATTACCTTTTCAGTATCTGTTCCTCCATTTTGTCTTCAATATCTACTTTAAAAACATGCCAAGCTTAATTAAAATCAGGAAATGGGGAATATAATAGTTGTAAAATGATATATGAATTTAAAATAATTCTCAGATGGAAAAATTGGCAGCACATTAGGATTTTAATTTATATCTCTTGACATCCTTGTTTTACTTAGTGACTTACATACCTGGAATTATTATACTGGAGTGTCTCACAGGAACATCCCATTTATAATTTCTATAACTGGAACTCTTATGATACAACTGTTACTAAATTTAAGACAATAGAAAATAGTTACTTCTCTCTAGATTTGCTCATTTCCTACAAAATTGTAATAGCACTTTTTTGGAAATTTCAGAAGATATGATTAGAAATCTGGTAGAATAAAATAATTGATATGTTTAACTTATGCTTGATGAGACAGCCTTTATTAGAAGTTAAGGAAGTTCAAAAAAAGAAAGCTACTTGGGATTACGTGAAGGCCACCATAAACTTTTTTCTTTTCCAAAAAAAGTATAGAAAATTCTTAAGTTGAGGCTGTCACTTATCAAAATGTTGCATCTTGGTACAACTGAGATCTCAGAACAGTGGGTGATCTCACTCCATGCTTCAGAACACTGGCATGACAGGATGACGAGGGGCCAGAGTGGATGCCATATTTAGTAATTTATTTATTTCTGTTGAAAAATAAAGTCCGCCAAAAAGTTCATTTTTGAGTAGTGCTAGCTTGGAAAGTTTATATTTTTTTCTTTAAAAAATTATATACATACATTGGTATATAATTTTTAAAAACTTTATTTCAAAGTACCATCTTGGCCAATACATATATATTTAATTGTTCCATGCTTAGCATACCTTATATATTATTTTATCAAAACTTTATTATTTTCTTCTCATTTTTTTTCTAGAAATTTTTAAATACATATGGGCACTTAGCCTGAATAGATCTTTGGGATATAACAAATCTCATGTTGATTAAGTGCACATAATAGTGTAAGGTAGAGAGATTTAATTAACATGAGAGATACAGTTATTTATATCATGGTCACATGAGAGGATAGATTCATAAGATGATAAATCTTTCACTGCGTAGAAACCATTTAGGCTAACATCTAATTAAAAACTGATTTTGAAAAGCAACAAATCTTATTAATTTTCTTGCCGTTTTCCTTTTAAATTGAAATACTTTCGCTCAATCGAACATTTTGTTTGATGGGTTTTTATGAAGTACATGTTTCTGACAAAATTTTCTTCTCCCTCAAGTCACTGTGTCCTAAGCAGCTCATCATTTTCATCATTTATGATACAAGAAATGTGCTTCATGATTGAAATGCAGGGAAAATAATGCATCTAAAGTTGATTATAATTCACTTTTAACATTAGATATTGTGTTGAGATTTGCCTTTGGCAATTTGAGAATAGCACTATCAGAATACATTTTAAAGGTTAAACCTTAGAGTTTCATTGGAAGGAAGCATGTTGTGCACCTTTGTGTTCCCTGGGGGATTTTCTATCGATGGCTTTAGTGCCTCAGGAATGTCATTCTGACAATCACTTGTGTGCTCTACACCTGAGCACAGCAAATTTCCCATTACAAAAAATAGCACAATTCAAGCAATTTAAATAAAATGTTTGAGAAAGCATAATATGGAAATTAAAATTTAATTAAGTCATATTTCCATGCTGGAAATACACTAAATTGTTTTACTCTGGTACACGAGAATATAGAGCCTCTATATAATTGCATCCATTTTAGTGTATTTAACAAACTACATTTAACATGGCATTTAAGAAACTATAAATGCATACATGGAGAGATACTGATTTATGGAAGAGTTAAAATGTTCATTATACTTACAAATCAAGTTCTTTAAATTATTTTTGGATATTTGCAAATTACAAACCTTTCCTTATCCATATGTATTTTTAAAATGATCTATTATTCTATATATGTGACTTATAAGAAAAATAATTTTGAGGGGGAGGTTAAAAATAAAACATATATGGCATTCTATGATTAAAATGCTCTAAAATTATTTGAATGTATAGATATAATTAAGAAGAGGCATCTGTCCTTTTAAAGTGCTAAATATCTATTGTACTGCAGGCTTAAAACTAATTCTCTTTTTTAATTACAAAAGAGATATACAGAATATCATTTTAATTAAGTTGTTTTAGAGAGGCATAACAGTCCTATGAAAAGGCAATTGGCTTTGGAGTCAAGGATTGTTGTTCAGTCACTTCAGTTATGTCTGACCCCATCTGGGGTTTTCTTGGCAAAGATAGTAGAATGATTTGCCCTTTCTTTCTCCAATTCATTTTACAGATGAGGAAAATGAGGCAAATATGATTAAGTGACTTGCCCAATGTCACATGACTTGCAAGAGTCCGAGGCCAGATTTTAACTTGGGTCTCTCCTAACCTAAGCTCTGTAAGGTCCGTTGCCCTATCCATGGTGCCACCTACATACCTCATAAGAATCAAAGAACCGTACATCCAGAGATATAACTAGAAAGAACTGAGTTTGAATCCTGATGGAAGCAAACTAATTGATCTTTTTCTTTTCATTGTTTGGTTTTACTTCTTCTTTACCATTTTTCACCCCACCTAGTACAATACATCTTTGTAATTGAACTAATGTCTAATATGAATGTATTTGCAGATCCTATACTGGACTATATGTTGTCGTTGGGGGTGGGGGGAGGGAAGTAAAGGAAATTTGAAAATCAAGGAACTATGGAATTTAATCTTGTTAACTGAAACTAAACTAATAAGTTAATTTAAAGAAAAAAGAATCAGAGAAGCTGCATTCAAATTCCACTTCAGATACTTCTGTGTCCTTAGGTCCCTTGATTAACCTATTTAGACTTCAGGTTTATTTTTCTGACCGAAAATGAGGGATTTTGCCTAGATCACCTTTAAATTCCCTATCTGCTCCAAATCTACAATTCAATGATTCAATGATTATTCTTGTCTCCTTGTGTCACTGCCGAGAATTACACTATTGTTACTATATATATATATATACACACATACACACACATATACTCACACACAAACATCTTTATATGGTGACACATACATATCTATATATGTATACATACATACATATGTATACATATATAAATATGTGTGTGCACAAATAATCTGTGGTCTTTTCTAGAAGGGTACATACATAATTATATTTCATATTTAAAATTTAATAGCTACAATTTGAAGAATCCAACAGGGCTATTATATTCAATGTTCCAAATGAAAGTCTAACTTGCTTCTCAGAACTTCACTCCCCTGCCATACCTAGCCCAGCTGGAACCTTATCAAAATGTGTTCCATTCCTTTTCTTGCCTTTCTCAAAAATTGGTTCTTCCCGATCAATCCAATTCAGCACAGCTTGGTTATGCATTTATCGTGTGCCTGACCCCATGGGGGCACTGTGGATACAGACAAAATATAAAGAAAAGAAGTCTTTCCCTTAAAGAGCATGCATTCTACTGGGGACCTATAACACACATACATATATGTATATATGTGTGTGTACACACACACGTGTGTGTGTATGTGTGTGTGTATATATATATATATATATGTATATGTATATGGAGAAAGAGACTGAGATAGAGACAGAGAGAGAGAGAGAGAGAGTGAGAGAGGTATATATTAGAGGGAGGGGAGAGGGAGTATGCTAACAATTATTTGAAGGGGCCAACATTATTCTGATTCCTATGCACTAGTTGAGCCAAATGACCCTCATACACAGCATACCATCCCTCCATCTCTTTGAATTTTGTATTACCTGCACTGCATTCCTAGAATTAACTCCACCCTTACCACTGGTTTGCAAAATGACTAGTTTCCTTTAAGCCTCAGATCAAGTACTACCTTATACTGAGATTTTTCTTGACTCTCAAATTTTTGCATTTCCCCCACCCACAAAATTCACCTTCTTTCTGTTTTGTATATACTGCAGGTGTACATATTATCTAACTGGACCAGGCTGTAAGTTCTTTGAGGTAAGGGACAGACTTTGTGTCCTTTAACCCTTAATACATCTTTGCTGATTAAGTGGTTAATAAATTCAAACACTTAAAGTCTAAAGCCCTCCCTAATTGGGACCACTGTTCCTTATGAGAGGTGGAAAAGATGCCCTTTAAAATTTGCTTTAGAAGTCTGGCTTCGGGGTGGCTAGGTCACACAGTGAATAGAACACTTGCCCTGGAGTCAGGAGGACCTGAGTTCAAATTCCGCTTGGATACTTAACACTTACTAGTCATATGACCTTGGGCAAATCACTTAACCCCAATTGTCCTGCCTTTTGCCCTGCAATAAAAAAAAAAAAAAAAGCTTGGCTTCTTGCTCAGTGGTACTAGCCCGTAATGGTCTGATGAGCCATTGTTGGATGCATTATAACTTGACTCTGACATAATGATGTCATTTTGGTTGTCTTTAAGAACGAAGGACAGCAACCATTTCCAGACCATTACTTTCTCACCATTACTCAGCCAAGTTGCTGTTTTTTGAGATTCACACTATAAACCTATGCACACTACTAATCTAAAGAAGCCCCACTGATTTTTTTTTCTATGACTTCTCCACTTGGCTTATAGTTTTTTGAACAACTTAGCACCTATCATTATCCTTGCCAACTTCAACAGTGATATTGATAACTCCTTATCAATACCTAGCCTTAAATTTCTGCAATCTCTTTAGTTCTTGTAATCTTCATCTTGACTCAGAGTCAGGAAGAACTGGCCTGGATTTTAATATGGCCCTCCATACCTACTAGTTCTGTCATTTTAAACAAATTAGCTAACTTTTCTATACCTCCATTTCTTTCACCAAAAAATAATAATATAATTAAATTACCTATTTAAAGAGCCTTAGTGGGGATCAAATGAGATAATATATGAGGTGCTCTGGATATCTTAAACACATTATTCTTATTATTAATTATTGTTCAATAACTCCCAGTAGGCCATGCTTTCCATTTTTTCATCCAGTTTGTCCCACCTTCATGATCTTGAGCTTTATATTTCATCTTTCCCTCTGTCCCTCATTCTCAACCACTGTTGACACAATTACTTTTACTGAAAAGACAGGGAGGTTTCTAATCTTTCTCTGTCTTTCCTTAACTCCTTCTTATCATGTCTTCACTCTCATCAGTACTTACGGTCTTTCAGGCCTCCCCACCACAACTAGACTTTGACTTTATTTGCCTACTTTCTCACAGTTACCTGTTTTGGCAATGATCTCACTAACTACGAGAAAAAAGTTTGAAAGAATCAGAATAAAACAAAACAAAACAAAACAAAACTTTTACCTTAGAATAGAAAAGGTTTGACGGCATATGATCACTGATTTTAAGAATTTCATTACAACATAAGATTTAGATTAAGTTAGGAAACTTAGAGATAATTTATTCACCCCTATAATTAATACAGATAAGTGTAGCAAAGAGAGAGAGAGAGAGAATCAGTGACATCCCCAAGAGATGAGTCTTGAAGAAAAAGATGGAACTTAGCAGATGAAAATGGGATAGTGAGGAGGACTCCATCCCTGGGAATGAGGGATGATGTGAGCAAAGGAGAGAGGGAGGACAAGAATGGTGGAAATGAAGAGGTTAGTTTTGTAGCTCTAGACAAAAGAACTACAGTGGTTGAATATAATTTTCATGTAGATATATTTCAGGTCCATATAATTAAAGAACTTCTGTCAATAAGAAATGTACAAAAATAGAATGAACTAATTACAAATGATCTTGGGATCACTAAAAGTGTTCAAAGAAAAACTGGCTCAATCTACCAATGAGCAAGTATTAAGTAACTACTCTGTATAATGCTAAAGGAGGGAAGGTAGCACACATCTGTTAAACATCTGGCCTACTATGTGCCAGGCACTGTGATAAGTACTTTAAAAAAGTATTTACTTTTAGTTTAAAACATTCATTTCCACAATCCCTTGAGTTCCAACTTTTCTCCCTCTCCTTCTCCTTTCTCCCCCCCCCCCCCACCATGGCCGACATTCAATTCAACATAGGTTCTACACATACCTTTGCATTAAACATTAGACAAGTTGTAAAGGAGACTTATATTCAATGGAGTGAACAATGAGAAAGAAGGAACAAAAGAAGACAAAACACAAAGAGAGAGAGCTAGTAGTTGGCTTCAATCTGCATTCAGACTCCCTCATTCTTTCTCTAGATGTGGACAGCCCTTTCCATCTGGAGTCTTTTGAAGTTGTCTTCTGAACTTGCATTGCTGTCAAAGTTAGTAGTTACAGATATGATGTGTCTATAATTGTGTACAAAATTCTCCTGGCTCTGCTCTTCTCATTCAGCGTCAGTTTATATAAGTCTCTCCAGGTCATTATGAAGTCCATCTGCTCCTCATTTGTTAAAGCACAGTAGTATTCCACTACATTCATATACCATGACTTTTTCAGCCATTCCCCAATTGATGGACGTCCCTTCAATTTCCAATTCCTTGACACCACAAAAAGAGCTGCTATAAATATTTTTGTACATACAGGTCCCTTTCCCATTTCTATGATCTCTTTGCAATACAGCCCTAGAAGTGCTATTACTGGGTCAGAGGGTATGCACTTATTACCACCCTTTGGGCATAGCTCCAGATTGCTCTCTGGAATGGCTGGCTCAGCTCACAACTTGTGGTAAGCATTTTACACATGTTATCTCATTTGATCCTCACGATAACCCTGTAAGGTAGCTGCATTTTGCATTTGAGAAAATGAAAGCAGAGAAATCAAGGGACTTGTCCAGGGTCATGCAGCTACTAAACATCTAAGGTTGAATTTGAACTGTCTTCCTGATTCCAGGTCCGGTGAGCCACCTACCTTCCTATAAGTATTTGAATTAGTACAAATTAAAAAAAAAGAAAAGAAAAGATAAAACTATACTTATCCCCAAAGGATCTAATTTTCTAATGGAGAAAGTAGTCTGCACACATAAAATGTACAGGGTATATAAAAAGAATAGTACAAAGTAAATTTGGGAGAGGTAGAGATCCAGAAAGGCCTCTTTTAGGAGGTTCTGTTTAAACTGAGTCTTGAAGGAAACCAGGCATTCCCAGATTCCAGGGAGAATATTGCAGGCTGAGTGTACATCACAAAAGAAGGAAAATTAGGGGTGGAATATCGTGTGTTTGTGTGTGTGTGTGTGTGTGTGTGTGTGTGTGTGTGTGTGTGTGTGTGTGTGTGTGTGTGTGTATGTGAGGAGAATTAGTTGGCCATCTGCTTATTATAGAAATGTAAATTTTTTAAGATCTTCCCTGCCCCTAGGTTAAGTGCACCTGGAACCTGTGGTGGGAGGCTTGTTTCTCAGGAGATACTTTGTGATTAGGCAGTGGGTCAAGAGGGTTCTTACATTCTTTGAGCCTGGAAAAGGCTATATGATCCCTGATGTGAGGCTTTGTTTTGGGGCTCAGTTTAAGAAGTGTTGTGTGACTTGACCAGATGAGCTTCTGGGCAGCTGTTGAGAGCCCCCCAGCTTTGAAAAACCCAGATGCTGATGCTTCCTTCTCTGGTAACTGTGATATGGTATAGATGTAATGGTTGGACAGTTGGAGGCCTCTCTGCTTGAAATGTTTCTGTCTGTATACTCTGAAGTTCAGGGTGCTGACCTTTTCCCCCTGAACTAGGTAAATGATATGTTTGATTTATTAAAGTAAGATTGTTAACCCATTTTGAGTTGCTTTCCTTTACAAAAGCAGATCTAAGAACCTGTGTTGGCAGCCACCCTGGGGATTTTGGGGTGCTTGCTGCTACACTGCTGGAGATATTTTTTAAAAGTATCTTGCATTGCATAGGGTGTTGGATTTGTTGTTGTTGAGATTTTTCAGTCATAAGCAACTTTTTGTGACCCTGTTTGGAGTTTTCTTGGCTAAAATACTGGAGTGGTTTGTCATTTCCTTCTATAGCTCATTTCACAGAAGAAGAAACTGAGGCAAACAGGTTGAAGTGACATGCCCAGAGTCACACAGATGATGTTTGAGGTCTGATTTGAACTCAAGATGAGTCTTCCAGACCTACCCTCTATCCATTGTGCCATCCAGTTGCCTCCGGGGTGTTAAATTTAAAAAGTCCTTTATAATTAAAAGCTCCTGTGATTCCTCACCTGATCTTTACTCTTGTCCCTTTAATCTCAGTTCTCTGCCTAGCATAACTGCAAAGGGAAGGGGGATAAGGAGGGGGGAGGGTAAGAGGTTCTGCCAGGGACCCACCCTGGCATCCAGTCTGGAAGGAATTCGCCAGGCTCAAGCAAACTTTGAAGCTGAAATTGTAAAGTTTATTGTTACCCTGCACAAGGACAGCGGGCTAGATTCTTATGAAACCTGAAAACTTACAAGGATCACAGGCATAGTTTTAAGGTGTCAATTATGCTAACTAGGTGAGTAAAGGTGGGATCAGGGAGGAGTTAAGGAGTGGTCAGTGCTTAAAGGACCATGCACTTTTAATATCAACTGCACAGGCGTATTGCCCATGATTCACTGGGAAATAGCCCAGGGGCGGGGCTACCTAGTGGTGTGGTTTTAGGCCTGACACGTCACTAAAGTCAATCCTCGAAGGCCACTAAGGAGTGGCCTAGTCTGCCACCCCTCAATGTCAAGCTTGACAAGATAGATGTTGGGACCAAGGCCATCAGAGACACAGTGTGGGTATAATTGGCTAAGGAGTTACCCTATAGATAGGGTACTGAAGAATTCATGGTGCAGCTGGCCACTCTAACTAAGAGAGATAACATTTGCCTAAGCTAAAAATGTTTATAGATAGTTTCGTGAAGGATTCATAAGTAGCTTATTGTTTCAAGCAGAGATAAAGAGTTCATGAGTTGTTGCTTGGGCAGAGTGCTGGCAGGGGGAAGGGGCAGAGTTAATGCTCTGAGACTGGGGGGGGAAGTGTGACTTTACAGACTGCTTTTACAAATTGATTTTACAGACATAGATCCCAAAGCACCCCATTTGCAAACTGATGTTAGATTGATATTACAAACTGATGTTACATAGGTTGATGTTACAAACATATATACATCCCAAGGACCCCATCATAACATTTACTTCAATAGTGGCCAATCAAAAGCTTCTCCAATCTTGGAGGGCCAGTTTAAATTCTAACACCTCCACACAATCCCTTGATTATTGCAGCTTTCTCCCTAACTAACCTTTGGTATTTAGTTTTCACTCCCCTGTATCATAGAATCTTATACCAAGAGTTGGGAGGGTCTCTGAGGATATCTATTCCATCTCCTCAGTTACTCAAGAAGAAAATGAGAGCTAGAGAAATGAATTGGCTTCCCCATTTCCACAAGAAAGTGCCAGAGCTGGTATTCAAATTCCCTTCTTTGGACTCTAAATTCAGCCCTTTCTTTCCTGTCTTATACCTTACGCCACCCTTTGTCTTCCTAATCTCCCCACTCCTCTCATTCCCCGTTATCTAAAACACGGGGCTTCTAGTTGTTCCTCAAACAAGAAAAACAATCTCTCATTTTTCAGCATTTTCCCTGGCTGTCTCCCGCTACAGTGCTATGCAAAAAGGGTATCCACATCTCCATCTCTTCACTTCCTTCAAATACCAACAAAAATTCTACCTTCTGCATGAAACCTTTCCTTTTCTTTCCCTCTCCCCTCAATTCTAATACCTTTCCTTTATTAGTAATTTCCAGCTTATCCTGTACATAACTTGTTTATGGATAACTAGGTGGGAAAGTGGACAGAGTGCCAACCTGGAGTCAGCTGTGTGACCAGGGCAAGTCAGTTAATCCTGTTTGCCTCAGTTTCCTCATCCATGAAATGAACTAGACAAGAAAATGTCAAACCACTCCAGTATCTTTGCCAAGGAAACCCCAAATGGTGTTGCAAAGTGTTAGACACATCTGAAAACACTAAACTAAAACAAGTACATTTGTACGTAGCTGTTGCCATATTTTTCCCCCATTAAACTGGGAGCTCTTTGAGAGCAGGGACAATCTTTTGTCTTTCTTTTTATTTCCATTGCTTAGTATAATCTTTTGTCTTTTTTTATTTCCGTTGCCTGGCATAAGTAGGCACTCAATAAAGCTTAGGTGACTGACAGACTCTCTCCCAAATGCTACCTTCTATTGAAGGTAAATTCTTAGAAGGCAGAAACATTTTTTATTCGTGCTTGCTTTCTGCATAGCCCTGTAGCAGCTACTCTGTATTTTCTGAATGAATACTGAATGTTATGAAAATCATAGAAATTAAATCTACATACCAGGTTTTGATTTAAGATCATGAAAGTTCGAGCTGGAAGGGACCATAAAGGTCATCTGTGTCCTTGCACACAAAGATAGTTAATGAAGTTTGTTAAACTGAATTGAATTTAGTCCAAATGTCTAATTCTACATTTGAGGAAACTGAGACCCAGAGGAGTTATTGACCAAGGTCACTCAACTAAAGATTATCAGAGTTTGGATTCAAAGGCAGATCCTCTAATTACAAATCTTATTTTTATACTATGGTTAAGATAGTTTTTGGAGAGAACAAGGAAATCAGTTAAAAAACTTAGGGATGATTATAACATATATATGGCAAATGAACTATAAATATCAAGATTAAGTGAAAGCTTCTAGGAGAAAAAAGTATAAATATTTGAAATGTGGAAATATTGAGCAAGGGAGACATGGAAATTAATGCTGCCCAGTCTTCCTGTCTTTGGCTGGCTTCCCTCAAACTATTCCTGACAGATGGTTGGTCATATACACTTTTTTACAGTTCCCAGGGAAGGAGATTTCACAGTCCCCCTTGGTAATCAGTTCTAGTGCTTAATAACTCTTAAGCTGCTACATCTACGTTGCTGGAGTAAAGTGAATAATTTGAAGGAGGGTTGATAGAGAGGAGAAAACAAAAGCAAAATATACATATTAACAAACCTCAGCAAATATACAATATCTTTTTTTCTTGCATTGATTCTTACTTTTGAAACTACAGTCATATTTTTCTTCTCATTTGCAAACTCAATCTTATTTATCTAGAAAGTACTATATTCTCCACAGTTTTTATTTGGGAAAATCACACAAAACCTTAAATTACCAGTTTCCACTTAAAAAAGAAAATGTTTAACCCAGAAATTCAGGAGAATTTTGTACCCTTAAAGTGGAAATGAGTATATAGCCAGCCAAACTGCATAGAATGATCGGTATTTGTGTTGACAACACAGTTAGGTTCTGGGAGGCAGTAAAGGGCTATTTGGCATTGCTCCTACTCTCTCTGAGCTTATAATCTAGTTTGAGGAGGGAAAAAAAGATAAGAAAATAATTAAGAAAGTGCTGAACTCATTGATGTTGACTAGGTTGGTAGAATTCAGTGATGCTTCTGAACATTACATGATGCTCTTGGGTGCATATTAACTGCTAACAACCTTCATTCTGATGATGCCCTCCACTGATGCAAAATTAAACACATAGCATTATTTCTATATGTTTAGTTGGGGTTTTTTGGTTTTTTCCCTAAGTGCATATGTTTACATTTCCCCAAAGCATTTTCTCAGCATTCCTTTCCTAGGTGAATCTTAACCCTGGATATAAGACAGCACACAGTTATACTTTGCTTCTTTTTCTGATGAAAATATGCTGCATTCTCCAGTACAAACCTTTTCACAGAAGAAACTGACAAGTAGAAATGATAGGAAAAAGAAATCTGAAAAAAAAAGACTCTATAGGTTCTTTGGTACAGATAGCATATATTGACTAATACTGACATTATAGAACAATCTTATTGTTTATATACTGTGAACATAAAAGCATGATAAATACTATGAGAACAAAAATGTCTATATTTCATGACTCTTTCTAACCTTTAGAAATAGAGTATTAGTAATTTTTAAGTAGATTATAAAGGATCTATTTAAAGTTTCCTCCTTCTAACCCTAATAGCCATGCTCACTATTGATTATAGATTTTCTATAGAATAGAAGAAAAATGTGTCTAGGAAATGGATGACTGAATAAGTCCTTTAGCAGTCAGGCTACTTTTTAATTATAGAACTACAGGCTGTTCTATAATCAAACATTTAAATCAATTAAGTATGTAATGATAATCAGAATATTCTGTCCTTTCTTTAAGGATGAAATCTTTGATATAGCAATCATTTGTATTTGTCAGGTCTTGTCCAATATTTCCACCTTTTATATTTTAGTTCTGAGAAAATTAACATGTATCACTATCCTCATAATTAATTATAGTTATAAGAAAGTACATCAGCTAAATGTCTAGTAATAAGAATAGCTCATAATTGTATGTTAATGTATAATTTACAAAGTTTCTTGCATATAACACTGAGGAACAGCTAGTAAGGGTTTTGTCATTTCACATTTAACTAAAGATGAAATAAACTCAGAGAGGTAAAGGGATATTACTATACTCACATAGCTTTAAGGGGTTAAGAACAGGCTTTGAGCCCAGATCACCAGAGTTCATGTTTTGGACACTTTTCAGTTATGGATGCTCTTTGTAATAAAAGTGATAGATCATTGATCTAATCAAAAGAGATGAGGTGTTGGTATCTTAATGGTTGCTGACTACAGCTTTCTCATTCTGTTTGATTTTCATCCATATCTTTTTTATTTTCTTTTTGGAGTGGGGAAGGCAGGGCAATCGGGGTTAAGTGACTTGCCCAAGGTCACATGGCTATTAAGTGTTAAGTGATTGAGGCCCGATTTGAACTCAGGTTGTCCTGACTCCAGGGTTGTTGCTCTATTCACTGCACCACATAGCCACCCCTTTTCATCCATATCTTTCAGTAAACACTCAATAGATTTTCTATCTCAAGAACTGTTGGGATTCTTCTGGTTCTTTTTAATATTTTAGGAATATCAGTCTATCACTCAGGCTATCTGTTACTTCCTATTCTAACTGACCCAACTCATTTTCTGTTAGTATATGTCCTCAATGTCTGCTATGCTTCTGCTCAAATACAGATCTTTCATAGTAACAGTGACAGTCTGCTTATACCCATCTTCCATTGACCTAAATTTTTGAATCTGCTGTGATATTTCTTATTTAAGTATCTCCACAACCTATATATTAATCATTGAGTACTTCCTCCAATAATGATGATCTTAACTCTATTTTGGTTTAGTAGAATTTCTTCAAGACTTATTGTGGATAGAAAATTGATTGATGTGCCAAATTTGATGATGAACTTTTACAAATTTAACTAAGATGGTAGACATATAAATCCTCACTGGACCTTTACTCAAAATTTTTTCATGACCTTCAAAAGACTGTTGATAGCCTTTGAGAATCCAACATTCTCAAAAATCGGCATATAATTTTATTAGTATACATTCTAATAGGTTCCTGTATAATGCTTTGTACATAAGTCTACATCACCAAGAGCCTTGCAAATAATATCTCCTCAAGTCACTGACCTTTTCCATTGCCTATACCTTTATTACCTTGTAGAAGGAAAAAAAAATGTTCTTATCTCCTAAGTCCTTAGCATTATCAAATGGTTTGATATTTGAAATGAATATGGCTTTATCAATTTCATTGAAACTAAAAACAAACTATTTTGTGATTGTACTTCAACTTATATCTCCTCTTCACTAGTCTAATTGGCTTATTTTCCATACAAATAAGAAAAATTACCATCTGACCACTTCCTCATCCTAAGGACCATGTGATCTATCCATCTAGTTTCCAGTGGAACTTTCCTACATTCCACATTGAGAGCAGGGACTCTCTTGCTTTTATATTTATATGGCCAATGTTTAATATAGTACTTTTTTGTTTCTTCTTTCTTTCCTTCCTTCTTTCCTTCAGTGGTGATGCACTTAGTAGCTACATGAACATGAACAAGTCACTTCACATTTAAAAACTGGAATTAATAATATTAGCTCTAAATAATAATAATAATAGTAATAATATTGATGATGGTGCTTTTATATAATGCTTTAGATTTGCAAAGAACTTTAAAAATATGTTTTTATTTCATCCTCATAACAATGCTGGGAAATAGATGCTGTTGACATCTCTTTTCCTGATGAGGAAACTCAGATATAGATTAAATAGTATGCCATTGACACAGTTTAAGCAATGGGGCTAAAGTCACCCAAATAGTAAATGGCTGATGCTGGATGTTAGCATAAGTCCTCATGACTCCACTTGCTGGTTTCTAGTTCCTGTGTTATCTAGGTGTCTTTACATTCCTCAAAATAGAGAAGGAAGTACACTACAAACCTTCACATGACGTGTAAATGTGTGTTATAATTGCTTTTAGATAATGATTTTTAAAAAATTCAATGATATCTTGCATTTTGTTTAATGGACAGCATTTCCTGAATGTATTGATTGCACATCATGAAAGGCAATCCTAAATTCTAAAACAACCAAGGGAATATGATCATTTCTATTTGAAACTTCAACAAATTAAATATTATTTGGTAAGAGAATAATTATCATTCTCTATAAGCTATTCCAGACTCTCTTAATTGGTTACAATTTTCCTATTTTGTAGAATTAGTGATTTATAAGTAATTTTCTGTGCTACTATCTTTTAGACTTTTTAATTACATTTGTCCTTATAGCAGTTCTAAGATATATAATGATAGAATTTAATTTCATATGTATACTAAATAAGAGATGTATTTGAAATTTCCCTTTAACAATTTCATGAAGTTGAGATTTCTTTGATTTTTCAAGTTAAAGTAACTAGATGCTTACCTTTGTTAATTAGTGTGTATAACATGAAGTACTTTCTTTTTTCCAATTTTTAAACATTTTTATTTCAAGTTTTGAGTTTCCAATTCTATCCTACCTTTCCCTGAGACAGTACACAATCACATATAGGTTAAACATATCCAATTATGTAAAATATTTCCATATTAGTTATTTTACACAAGAAAACTTGAATAAAAGAAAAAATGAAAGAAAGTGAAAAACAGCATGTTTATGTCTGTATTTAGTCAATATCAGTTTGTTTGTTTTTTTCTGGAGGTAGATAGCATGCTTAATGATTCATCCTTTGGGATTGTCTTTAGCATTGTGTTGCTGAGAATAGCAAAGTCATTCATAGCTCTTCATTGAATAATATTGCTGTCACTGTGTACAGTGTTCTCCTGGTTCTGGTCACTTCACTATGTGATAGTTAATGTAAGTCCAAATTTTTCAGAAATCATCCTGCTTGTCATTTCTTATAGCACAATAAGATTCCATTATATTTATATACCACCATTTGTTTAACCTTTTCTGAATTGGTGGGCATTCCTTTAATTTCCAATTCGTAGTCAAAACAAAAAAGAGCTGCTATCAATATTTTTGTACATGTATAATCTATCTCAAATTGCTTGCCTTCTCAATGAAGTGGGGGGAGGGGAGGAAGAGAGGGAAAAAAAGAATTTGGAATTCAAAATTTTTAAAAATGCTAAGTATTTTTACACGTATTTTTGGAAAACATTCAATAAGATTTAAAAATGAATAATGCTTTTGTACAAATAAGTCCTTTTCCCCCTTTTATTTTTTTTAGGGGGTGAATGTCTTTGAGATACAGAACTAGCTGTGGTATTGTTGGAACAAAGAGTATGCACAGTTTTATAGCCCTTTGGGCAAAGTCTCAAATTGCTTTCCAGAATGAGTGGAACAGGTCACAACTCCACCAACAGTGCATTAATGTTCCAGTTTTTCCACATCCCCTTCAACATTCAAATTTTCTTTTTTTTTGTCATATTAACATCTGTGAGAGGTGTGAGTTGGTACCTCATAGTTGTTTTAATTAAAATTTCTCTGATCAATAGTGATTTCAAACATTTTTCATGAAATACTTTTAACAACACACTAAAAAGTTATGCAAGCTTAACAAAAATAAAAAGGAAAAAAGCAATGTTCTTTAAAAGAAAGGATTTGGATTCCAATAGTGATTGTCAATAAAATACTTTGGTTATATCACAACCATTTCAATCCCTTTGGTAATGAAATTTCAAATACATTAAAACTCTGAAGGATGATTTCCATCTTAATGATATCCTGTCCAATACACAGAGATTCAGATTATTAATCTGATTATATCAAATATCATTAGTTTGAAAAGGATCACAAATCAGCCTTTTAAATGACTGAGGTAGGAGTCATTATGATTATCTAGGGAGAGGAAATTAGTCTATCTTCCTCATATCAGTGATTAGTGCTCTTTTTGATGGCATTTGTTAGACAACCACATCACATTTGAAACTATTTTAATGCTGGCATGAGTAATGTGGTTATATCCAACTAAAATGTATTTGTAAAATAATATTCTTCATTAAAATAATGCAAAAAAAATTTTTTGTGTGTGTAAGTAAGGTAGGTCACTTTCCAATTTGGTGGTAGTGCAAGAATGCTATAGTCATATGGATAAAATAGTATTATGAATGGAATATATTCCATCTTTGGGGGTTACTATATTATAAAACTTTGTTAAAATAGACTTTGGATGACTAACAATGAATAAATAGTTCATTTGTTTTGCTCATCTCATTATTTTCTATTCAGTAATTTCATCTCTTCTTACATGGCAAATATTGAACAACAAAGGAGGAAATTAACATTTTGAGTTACAAACCCTATGAAAATGGATTGACTCCAAGTTACACACAGTATTCATTCTTATATTTACTCACCCCACACCAATTTTTAAAATTCCCTCATCTCTATTCATTTTATACCCATATTAATAAACTAAAATTATAAAACCAAATAATGGGAAGCCACAAGTACAAGTAATATTGGCTAATCAAAAAAAAAAGTATGACAATGCTAAAGAATTATTCAATTCATATTAAAATTTTTGTGTGTACATGCCTATATATGTGTGCACACACACAACACACATATGTATATATACATACATATACTCATGTATATATATACGTATGTTGTGTGTATGTGTATATGTATATAAATATATAATGAATAAATATAATGTTTGTGTGTATGTAATGCTTTTTACCTATTTGATCTTTATTCACTGTATTTTAGTTTCCTGTTATTTCTATACAAGATCTATATTTTATGCTCATAATAATCAACCAATGAAAAAAGAATGTGTTAGTTTCTTAGAACAGGGACTATTTTTAAAAATCTTTTTATCCCCTTTTATATTTATCCTTTTATTTGAATCCTGAATGAGTGGCTACGCTAGGTACTTGTCCCAAAACGGAGTAGCCAAGAGGAAGAGGAACAGGTTGGAGAGAACAGAATATAGCACAGAACATTCAACACTTTAAATACCTCATAGGAACATTGATTGTGAAGGATGATACCAAAAGTCATCTGATCTGACCCCCTCATTGTAGAGATGAGAAAACAAGGATTACATGATTAAATGATCTGCCCAATGTCACAATTTGGTAAAGTAGTAGAAGTTGGTCCTCCTAAATCTAAAACTGGTATTTTCCCCATTGTACCATGCTGTCTCACTAAGTGCCTTGAGTTGGCTTTCCAAATGCTAGCCATTTTTTTCCTAAACCCCCAGCACTCCATCCAAGCTGGTTTCTTAACCAATATTTTAAGCTTTGGAAATACTGCAACATAGAAGGGTTGAATTGCTCTCAATAAAAATAGGTAAATTTGTGTGTAAGGTAGACCTAAAGGAAATGGTAATAAAATACATGTTGGACATGGTGAGTTTGAGATTACTTAAGGATGTTTATTTAGAAATATCTAAGAGATGATGTAGAACAGGAGCTCAGTAGAGATAGTTTGGCTTGCTAGAAAAATAATCTATCTCTACAAAGAACTCATAATTAAATACATTCATTGTAACAAATGAAGATACCCAGAATAGAAATGTAAACACATTGATAGGAGAGGGTCTTTAATAAAGTTCTAGGAGATACAGAGGTTTGGAGCAGTGTCTTGGATGATGATTCAACAAAAGACACAGAAAATAAAGAATCAAGGTTGAAAACCACGAGAGAGCAATGTTATGACAATCCAGGGAGAAAAGTATAACTAAGAAAAGTAGGGAATCAAAAGGATTAAGAGCTAAAGAAAGGTCAAGAAAAATGAAGAGTACACAAAAATCATCACATTTAGCAATTAGATTATTGGAAACATTAGAGAAAACAATTTCAAACGAGTGATGAAATCAGAAACTCAGTAACAAGGGAAAAGACAGTCAAAAATAAGGAGGTGTCCAGGAAATGAAAGCAAGGAATGCCAATTTTTTTAACAAGACTTTGACTATTAAAAGGCAAGGAAGTTATACACTAGTGTCCTTAAAGATTTGTTTTCTTTTGTTTATAAACCATGGAGGAAATTTGAGTTTATCTCGAAACTTGAGCAGGTAGCAGGACAGAATCAATAAATAGGGATAAATGCTGGAAGGAAAGAAGGAAGGAAGGAAGGAAGGAAGGAAGGAAGGAAGGAAGGAAGGAAGGAAGGAAGGAAGGAAGGAAGGAAGGAAAGAAGGAAGGAAGGAAGGAAGGAAGGAAGGAAGGAAGGAAGGAAAGATGAAAAGGGTACTTGTCATGCAATATGCGTGTCTTGCCTTGTTTAAGAGAAAGAACAACGCTTACCAAGGACTGGAGCAAATGGGATTTAAATTAGAGGAATTTGACATCTGAGCTATAGAAAATGTTAGAAGCTATTTTTCTAGTAAGGTAAGGAGTAAGTTTCTCAGCTAAAAAGAAATTGGGTGGTAGATTAGAAAGAAGATACTTTTGGTGAGAAAAAAAATACAGTTTTGGAATAACCATTATAAGAAGTATGATAGAGACTCCATCAGAGAATAATATAAGATTGCCATATAAGATCAAGGGAGCAACTGAGATTATATATCTTCAAATTTTGTCCTTTTCTCAGGCAAACTTTAGGGCCATGCCTGTTACCATCCCACTGTCCAACTTTCCCCTTCTTTCTGTACTCCCAGTTTTTCTAAAATTCCAGGTTTATTAACAGCTTTACCCTTCATTTTGACTACCATTTTTGGAGATTTGAAACACAAGTCCATATTCCTGGATCTCATTGTTTTTCCATGGGAAAATATAATCACATTATTCTTAATGTATGTGGAATGTTGCAAGACAGTGTCTTAGGAATAATTGCTAGAAATCTGGTCTCAAAACTAGGAATACTTGAGTCAAATCCTGTATCTGACACATGCCAACTGCATGACACTGAACAAGACACTAATTTTCTAGTTTTCTAGGTAGTTCTAAGTTGCAGAAAAAAATGATTACCTCACATAGGAGTCACCTATGCCAATGGAATCTGAGGCCTAGTTCTTACTTTATCCTTATGTAGAATATAATTATACTTCTTGTGAAGAGATTGATTGGAAGACTATTTTGATAGTATGTGTGAATGGTGGTAAGGACTTTAGATAAGGTAAAGACAGGGGAGATAAATAGTGGAAGAATGGGTAAGAGATTGTGGAGACAAAGGCTCAAGGCTTTTATAGATGATGAAGGAAAGGGAAGAGGGAAAATATGAATACAAAATTTTAATGTGGATTGATTGACTGTTCTAAGAACTAGTTTCAAAAAGGGAGAAGGCAAGATGAAGAGTGTCTTGAAAAGAACAGGTTATATGAGGTTCAGAAATGTTTCTGAGGCCCTAGCACCCCTTGTAGTTGGATGTAGAAGTTGGAAATTTAGGCCTAGAGATAGAATTGTAGATTTGGGAGTCATCTGCATAGTGATTAGATATATTTGAGGGAAGTAGGGAGGGAAGTAGAGTGGACTACTAGAATAAAAATAATTAAAAGGGTAATATGGCTAAAGGAGCTAATGCTCTTTTTCTTATATTGCATTATTAGAAAGTATCTCAACTAAGTAGAGAAAGGGATTTGCTGGTCTTCCATTTTGTCATGATAAACCACTAGAATATTTTGATAAGTTCTGGCAACATTGGGCTTTTTTCTTTGGTTGTCTTTGTTTTGTTTTGTAAAGTGTATTAACTTGCATGTATGTATAGAAGACAACCAGGAAGATAAAAGAACTAAAAGGCAGGCATTAGGAGAAACAGTTGAAAGAGCTAAGCATAAAAGTAAGGAATCATATATAGGGCATGATAGCTATCTGCAAATATTTGACAGCCTTTCAGGTGGGAAAGTATGTCACTTGTTTTGCTTAGTTTTTGCAAATAAAAAACAAACAAACAAACTGTAGATGGGAGGAATTGATGCAATTAACATTTTTTGCTCAATGTAAATGAAAACTTTGTAACAATCTTAACTGTCCACAAGTAAGGATCACCTGCCTTATGAAATGGTGCATAAAATTTTATATGTCTACACTCAAAAAACGAATAGTACTTTTTGAGGGATTTGTACAGGGTATTGCTGCTGAAATTTGATTTTTACTAGATGGCCCCCGAACTCTGAAATTCAGGGACTTTACATGTCATTCAAAGTTATTTTAATGATGAAGCACGACTTTCCTGACTATTAAAAATAAAAGAGTAGATCTCCTTTTTTTATAAAGTTTTATCAGACATAGATTTAGAAGGAACCATAGAGATCACCTCTTCTCTTACAGATGAGAAAATTGAGGCCCAGAGAGGTTGTGACATAGTAATGCAACAGAGGAAAGATTAGTATTCAAACCCAGTTATTCTGTCTAAAAATCCAGAATCTTTATACCATACCTTGGGTTGGAATATGCATTTGCCATCTTTGTTTCTCAACATTATTTTTCGTTTAAAGATATTTAAGATATTTTTTAGAGTTCATAGAAAACACATTGTAATATCCTATATAGAAAAAAGAATATATGTATATATACACATATATGTGTGCATGCATGCATGCATGTGTGTGTGTGTGTGTGTGTGGAGAGAGAGAGAGAGAAAGAGAGAAAAAGAGAGAGAGAGACAGAGACAGAGAGAGGGAGACAGAGACAGAGAGAGACGACAGAGAGAGAGAGACAGAGAGACAGAGAGGGAGACAGAGAGAGAGACAGAGAGAGTAATATTTTCCTTTAGCCTAAAAGCAGTACTTGCCTAACCTGGGTATTCCGGGCTCTGGAACAGGTTCCAAAATTATATTTACCAGGAAACTATTGGAAAATATTTTAATTTTTTATTTCTTTTTGATCTTTCTAATATAATAATTAGTGGTTAAATGTGTTTAAAGAAATCAAATGGCTCACAATTGGCTAATTCTGGGATTTTTTGCCGATAGAAAAATGATGAGTACATTCTGAATTTTAAACAGAAAACTCATAACATAGCTTTCTTGCTTTTGTCAGTATTGGGATTACAATTTGGCTTGATTTGTCTCCATTTTCACCTAAAATGTTGCAAAAAGTTATCTGTTAGGGAGCAGAAAGTGTAGAACATAGTATTCATTATAATGCAGATGACATTTTTCTTGAAAATAAAACTTTCTATAATGTATTTCAACATTTTGTGATAAGAGTACACATGAATCCTTATTGCAACTGTATTTTTCATTTCAAAAGAGAATTATCCCCTTTGTGATGACTTGGAAGGTAATGATAAAAACAGCTACACGAGACTCTGTGAGTTAATTAAAATAAACTGGTGCTCTACAAGGCTAAATTTCGTTAGAACTTGACAAGTAGGGATGGGGAGACACAGGTGAGTAGGGGGTCCTTACTATACCTTTCATGTATGTATACACACATATATGCACATACAACCATATAGATGTGTATATATAATCTTTTACAACTGCACACAGAAAAATTATATATGCACATACAGGCACATATATAGAGAACATAGAAAAGAGAGTTTATTGTCCTATAAGTAAATTTAAATCACTATAGTTATCTCCTGCAGTTCTCAATGCAATCAAAATGGCTGTAATAATCAGTGCATCTCCACTTCTTTTGCAATAGAATGAAATGGAGAGGGATTCACATTAGCACTCTGTTGCATCTAAAATACTTTACGTCATTTTCCTTTAATGTTCTAAATATTGCTTCATGAAAAGTAGCTTTAGAACTGGCTGCCTTACTTCCTCAGTTTTTACATCTTTTATAGTAGCAAGCCCCATACATACACATTAACCTGTCTTCAGAAGCAGCTTAAAATATCCTTCCTCATTTTGGCTGGCATAACATGGATCAAAATAGAGGCATTTAGAGCATTGACTTAATATTGAAGTTTCGCTGGAGTGCTTTCTAAGCCAGTAATTGCAACGTCTCCCTAGAGTATATGATATTATATCGATCTGAGGTCCATCACTCCCAGCTGGTCAGCCACTTGAATGCACCAACAATGACAGTGAAATAAATGTATGGCATGCGTAGAAAGCACTCCAGTGTGTGTGTGGTTTCCTTCTGGTTTCACACTTCTCGTTGACTAATTTGGTCATGTGAGTTTCTGCCTAAGCCAGGGAAACAGTTTTGTTTGAAAGCATATTTGTGTAAAAGAGTTACATCAAATTGAGTTTTCATTATATTTGTATATGTGTATGTGGGCTTACACACACATATGTATACACACATTTAATGAAAATTCACGTGTGTGAATGTGGGTATGGGTGGATGGGTGCTCTGAGGACTGACATCATTGATTTCTTTTATGTCCCAAACAATATCACACTTTCTACAGAAAGCCTTCCCAAGCCCTCTTAATTCTAATGCCTTCCCCTGTTACTTATTGCCCACTTATCTTGCATGTATTTTGTTTCCATGTTTTCTTCCCCATTTAATTTTAAGCTCATTGATGGAAAGGACTTTCTTTTGCCTTTTTTCATATCCTCAGTTCTCAGCACAGCTCTCTGTACATAACTGGCACTTAAAAATGTTTATTGATTGTGTCCTATTAATATATTGGCCTAAACTTGTGATTTTACTGATGTACGAAATTCTTAGTGAGGAATGCACCTCTGGAAATACAGGTCTGCGTTATGAAACATTGTCTGAGAGAGCTGACTTGGCACTAAGAGGTTATATGATTTACCCAGGGTCACACAGCCAATATGAATTAGAGGATTGACTTGAACCTAGATATTCCTGATTTCAAGATTAGTTGTCTATCTACTTCTTCCACTCCTCCATGCTGTGATATATTTAAGTATAGATATAGGTATATAGATTTGTTTGTATATATGTATGTAATTTTTTGAGCATATGTGTCCCTCTTTTACCATGGCTAGAAGAGCAGTAGCCACTTATGGGTCTATTCTGCAACTGACAAGCAGGGGAGCTTTGACCTATGCTATTTTTGACTCTAGTTAGTCTTCCTTTCTTAGGCAGCCTAATGGTGCACCACCACTGGGGGCTTACCACACTGATGCACATTTTAGTGGACACCCAATGACTTAGTCTACTGCAGCTCAGTGCTCATGAGCTCAAGCAATCCACCAACATCTGCCCCCAATGGAGCAAAGATTATTGATTTGAGCCACCACAACCTACTGCTAATTCTTATATCACTTAACATTAATGACATTTTAGATGCCAAGTGTATTTCTTTTGATCATTTTTGCTCCTATTTGGAAAGCAATACTGGAGATGATATAATCTTTATCTTTGGAATTCATGTACTACCTCCTCTAGAAAGCTGTTTCTGCTCTTCCTAGTGATTATAGAGTGGAAACTTGGAATCAGTCAATCAGTTATTACTCTGTCCTTGGAACAACCTGGATTCGGCTCCCATCTCTGTCACTGAAAAGCAAATCATTAATGCCTAGGTGCTACAGTCATCCTGGTAGCAAGTATCTATTTCTGGTTATAAACAGG
This sequence comes from Gymnobelideus leadbeateri, assembly GCA_011680675.1. Lineage (NCBI taxonomy): Eukaryota > Metazoa > Chordata > Mammalia > Diprotodontia > Petauridae > Gymnobelideus > Gymnobelideus leadbeateri. Next base: position 158,262 of record WOXC01001746.1, read on the forward strand.
GTTTTGTTTTTTGCAGATAATCAATACCATGAGCTCTCTAACAGACAAAAATATTTTTAAAATCCTTCATGAATATAAATATTAAAAATCCAATGATTTTTCTTTAATTCACAATAATTTTATAATGAGAAAGACAAATAAGAGATCTGAAAGGGGCTTTAAAAACAGTAAATCTATTGTATCCCCATTGCAAACACATGGACTGATTACAGTAAATAACACATATTCATTGGTCCACAATACCTTGACCAAAACCTGGGTGTTTGAATTCAGATACAAATACATACATACATAAATATATACCAACTCCAAGCTGCAATTTCTTAAATCTCTGAGAACAAATGAGTAAAAGGCTCCAGAAGGTGGATTTTCCAAAGGTGAGAATTTAAATCTTTAATAAGGGCATAGTATAGTCTGTATTGGGGAATGCTCAGGTTAGTAGGCTTTCCCAAGTCCACACATATCCAGTGAATGACCAATCTGCAATTATTACTCAATGCAAAAAAAAAAAAATTAATGAAATGTTTTAGAAAAAATTAACATTGATGATAAAACTTCTTAAGAAATTATTTATATTTGAATATATAAATTTCACTGCATAAAGTATCAAACAGTATTTCTTTGAAAATTTAAAGTGCTCAGTAGAATTCATTTTCCATTCTTTTCAATTTGGTAGTCAAGGTGAGCTCCTCAGTGTGTACGTGTGCAAGCATGACTGCGTGTGGGGGGGGGGAGGGGTTTACTACATATTTTCTGGAAGTTCTTTCTAGATTTTTTCTTAATACTCATGCTTTTCACTTTTAATGACATTTTAGTATTCCATTTTATTAAGGTAATTTATTAAACTATTACCTTATTTTCAGTCATTTGAAAAATTTCAACATTTTATTTTCTTTTTCCCCCCAAATAACATGACCCTTTAAACAAATCATTCTTTTGATCTATAATTTTTGCTTTGATTTTGCTAGAATTTATATGGTATGTTCCCAACAATGGGGTTATTGAATTGAAAGTTATTATTATTTTTTGTAAAGTTTAATTTTACTGTTTAAAAGACTCTGAGTTGGCACTTACATAAGCAATTAATTGACATGCCTACTCCTCCACAACCTTTCCATCATTGTTTTGTTGCTTTTTAAAAAAAATTGATGGCTGTAATTTATGACCTAAAATATGTTTTACTGTGAATCTTGTTTTTTTTTTATTATTATTAGTGAGGTTGAGAATCTTTCAAGTAATTTTAACAACTTATTTTCTATTTCATATATTAATATTCTTTGACTGTATTACTACTGCAATTTCTTGATAATCAGATATTCATGCAATTTTATATGTATAATTGTATCATTTCATTTTTGTTAAAATTTCCACGTTATTTTTCTATTAAATTTTATATCATGCAGTTGGTAAAAAAAATGTCGTTAAGCATATTATATTTTGTCCCTCATAATTCCTTCTATTTGATGAACAATGAAAACATTATCTTCCCTCCACAACTAGAACAAATATCTTACTCATTTCTCCTATCTTTTTGTATTATGTCTTCTTATATTTTAATTTCCAGTCAATTTTTTGAATATTATTTTTACTCCATTAATCTGACTCATTCATGAATACTGAATGCCTCTTTGAATACTTAGTTATTCTTCATTTTAGTTCTTAGATTTTTATAGTTGATTATTTAGATCCTCAAATATTTCATAGTTCCTGTTGCTACCACAAATAGATGTTCTTATTCTCTTCTTTTTCCTTGTTAATATCTTCCTGACTTTTATTACAATCAAGTAAGAATGCAAATGATTTATTAGATTAATTGTGTATACTGTAGATTTGATAAACTCATTTATGCCTCCTGTTTCATTTGATGATTAGATTTTCAAGATATACTGTCATGACATCTAAAAAAAATTTTTTCACTCTTCGTTTCCAATATTAGTCTACCAATATTCCTTTTATATTCTTACTTCAGATGCTATACTCCTCATATTTTGTATCAAATAATAGTGGATAGGGGTGACTAGGTGGCGCAGTGAATAGAGCACTGGCCCTGCAGTCAGGAGGACCTAAGTTCAAATCCAACCTCAGACACTTAACACAGAAACTAACCGGGTGACCTTGGGCAAGTCTCTTAACCCCAACTGCCCTCCAAAAAAAGGCAAATAAACAAACAAACAAACAAAAAAAAACAAGCAAGAGTGGATATCCTTATTTTGCTTTTGTATGACCACTTCCACTTTTTCTGTGTTTTAATGTTTCATAGATTAAGGTAGATATCCTTAATTTGTTGAAAAAAATAATTTTAATAGTTTATTCTTAAATTAAGGATAAATGAAAGTTGAACTTGAAGAAATATGTTTCTGTGTTTCTTGATATTATTATTTCTTTTAGTTCTAATAGCATTTCTATATTCTCCTTTTTCAATGTGTATATATAAAGAAACATATGCACAATTTTTAAAAAATATAGTCCAACTTCATTTGGGACATTCAAGAGATTTTATCATAAGTTTTTATTTTCAAAAAAGCAACAATACTTGTTCCAAACTATTTGGAAAAATGACAACATTTTGGGAAAATATAAAACATTTATTTGAAAGTAATTTTAAGAGGTCAAAACTACTACGGATGGTATATAGGCTATAGGTGTATTCTTTAAAATCACCCATAATACAGTAATTTTTATACTTCATACTCTGTTTTCAAGTGCATTTACTGGGTTTGCTATTGTGATTTTTATATAGTTTTAAAACATTTCCTCATTAATTCAGATGTTCCATTATGTGTTTTCTTCTCCCTATCTCTCTCTTTTTAAAAACATTTTAATTAAAAAATGTAATGACTAAAATAACTTATTTAGATCTTTGAATTCCAAGAAGGTTCCTAATTTGTTTCAATCTGATAATGATTATTGTCCTTTAAATCATGTAATAATATTTTCATTCTTTCATTTCTGATTTTTTTTATATACAGGACTAAAATGATTTTTAAGTATAAATCTTCCAAGAATGCTTCCAAAAACAAACATTCCAAATAGTAGCTTGAGGGATGACAAGTTTTTAGAATCTAAGCTGTGGTATTAAATTTGAGGATGAAGCATGTTTTTAGAAATGAGAATACTAACAGTGAGACCCTGAGGTGCAATTTGAAATTCTGTGACTAACTTAGAAATAAAACGAGTGCTACATGAAGGAGATGTATTTACTGAACAGATGAATATGATATACATGACATACAGTCTAGCTGTGTACACATAAATTAGCCAGCTCATTTCTGGATTTTGCTTCCAACACTTTGGGGGCTTTATAATGATGTACCTAGAAGTCACTATTATATGTCTCAGAGCAATTCTTTTGGATTCCCCTCTCTGTTCAGAGCACAGTTGAAGGTAATGCTTGTTTGAAGGTATAGCCACTGAGATTATCTTCCTTCCACAACTCAGATACATGTGTATCTCACCTTCCTCATCTTTTGTAGTTTATTTTCCTATATTCTAATTATTCATCCAATTTGATACACGATGTATTGAGAAATACATAGCTCTAAGGGATTCCCTGCTCAGTAGTTTTGTGTGTTTTATTAGAAGGTACTAGTTATGTCCTTGTATGGAAAGCAAACCAACTACTCTGTATAATTCATTCCTAAAGTCAACTAGTGAACTTGAAGGAAACATTTCGTAGAGATTTTTCTTACTTTAATTTTTCAATAAAATATCCTTTTACTGTAGCATCAAAAATTAGAATATAGTTTAAGTTTGGGGAAAAAATTGTGAAAAAATTGCTTAAATATTTCAAGAATATTTAAGCCTGGGAACATTCTTCAATGGAGCAATTCATAAACCCTTTACACTTCAACAAACAAATTTCTGTGCGTTTCTGTGAATAAAATTCAATATATTGACGTTAAATACCGAATGATGACTTTCTGTGAACTAAATGAAACTGGTTTAAACTGGTCCATAGATCTAGACCTGAAAAGGATTTTGGAGGCCATCTAGTCCAATGCCCACATTTTGCTTAAGGAAACTGAGGTCAACGGAAGTTAAATGCCTTGCAGAATATCAAAAGGGTAGAAATTTACAGGGTTAGGATTTAATTATAGTTCATTGAAAGCTAGGTGGGAAAAGGTGTGGCTAGGTGAAGTGGACAGAGTGGGCTTGTAATCAGGAAGACATTTTCATGAATTGTAATCTGACTTCTTATACTTACTAGCTGTGTGACCCTGGGTCAGTGACTTTACCCTGTTTGCCTCAGTCCCTCATCTCTAAAATGAGATGGAGAAGGAATTGACAAACCACTACAGTGTCTTTGCCAATAAAGTCCCAAAAATGTGGTCATGAGGTGGATATGCCTGAAACTGAACAACAATAACCACTGAATGGAGCCAGTACTCTATTTTCACTGCATTCTACCATTCTATATCTCACTTATTGTTAAAGTATTTTTAATGGGGTGGCTAGGTGGTGCAGTGAATAGAGCATTGGCCCTGGAATCAGGAGGACCTGAGTTCAAACCCAGCATCAGAGAGTTAACACTTACTAGCTATGTGACCTTGGGCAAGTCACTTAACCCCTATTGTCCTGCCTACCCCCCCCCTGCAAAAAAAAAAAAAGGTATTTTAATGCTTTATTGACCCATTGTTTTACATCATATTTATTTCATCATTTTCTTATCTTCTCCATCTCCTAATCCCCTCCACAATAAAGACAAAGAAAAAAAATGTTTAGCCAAAGAACGCCATATGCAAAGATTTTCCAACACGATAGGACTGTCTGGAGTTTGTGCTCCTTAAACATACACTGACAGACTTTAGGATCAATTCTGTATTACAATGAGATGTTAATAATATTCTTTAGCAGAAATTAGCCAATTAATTAAAAGAATATTTGTTAGGGGTGAAATTTAAAGTTGTTTTTTTCACAGTGTCCTGTTAGGTTTGCTACATATGTAGGAACATGTGTACAAAGAAAGAACATCAGTGGCTCCAGCCCAGCAGAGTGGCAGAATTGTCACTATTATTTATTAGCTATGCTTTTGCACTTTGAAAATCTTAAGATTCTTTATGCTGTCACTTCTCTGACATTTGTATTCTATTATGATTTAATTGGAAATTGGAAGCAGCTGTTTTTTAATGAAAGAAGTTTTTCAATAAGGGAGAAGAAACTTTTGAAGAACTTAATTTTTCTAATCCCTGTCATGTGAGTGTTATTTCCTCTAGTGTGCATTTTTTCTTAGAATAGTATTTTTTAAATGAATGAAGTTTACCAAGTATAATAAGATTTTAGATTAAGAGAGCATATAACTATTAACAAAACTTAATAAAAGGAATCATTATTAGTGTATTAAAAGGAAAAAAAATCTAGTCTTTGAGCAAAATTATTTTTCTGCTTATTTAAAATGAGAAATGTGAGCAAACACTAGTTTCCAAAAGAAACCTAACCCCCTATTTCACCTCTAGGTTTAACTATCCATCTAACTCATTATCCATATACACATACTGTCCCAGAGATAGATGGACAAGTTCTTTATGTTGGTCATATAAATATTTGATGAAATATGGAACAAAAGATAACCTTTATAAACTTGGTCTTTCCTGTGTGAACAGACAGGATGAACTCCTCTAAGTGATTATTATATCTCTTCCACAAGGAGGATCCTCTGGAACATTTTATGATCAACAGCAAATCCCTCTTTAATCAGGAATCTGGTCCTTCAACAGTGCAGCAGTCTTCATTTAGACCTCAACTGATGTTTATTTGGGGTCAAGGCATTGAGGTTAAGTGACTTATCCAGAGTCACACAGCCACACCCAGTGTCAAGGGTCTGAGACTGGAATTGAACTCAAGTTCCCTGGACTCTGGGGCAGATGCTCTACCCACATCATCACCTAGCTTCCCCAGGATTTTCATTTCAAGACTGTCATTCAATAGAATTATTTCTGTTGTTATATCTTCCAAGCACTCTTAAATAATTTTAATGTATGATTCAGAAGCATCTTTTTTTTAAATGGCCTATAAAACCATTTTGTTCCATTTAATTAAATGTCTTTTTTCATGATCAAAAAACAATAAGAACAATGAGATCACATATTATCTAATTTTCCAGTTAATTGTGAAATTACTGACAATGAATTTTTAATCAATTATCGAAGGGCTTATTTTGTGCCAAGTAATGTGCTAAGTGTTGGGGCTGCCACTCCAAAACCTAAGTCAGAGCTCTCCAAGAAGCTTCATATTCTGAATGGTAATGATAAATATTGTCGAGGGCTGGCCTGGGAAGGCTATTTTTGTTTGCAAAGTAACAGGGATGGGCAATAGTGCAATAAGGGAGAAGAATAATCCTCGATTTTGAGCAGCAACAGTATTTGGTTACTGTTTCTGTACCAGAAAACAGAGGCAATGAGGCAGAGAGTATGCAGATGGAAAAATGGGATGACTGGCAGGAAGATAACTGGGGGGAGAAAGAAGAAAAAAAGGGGGAAAAAGAAAGTTCCATGATAACTTTATTATATATTTAAGAGGAATAACAATTAGTACATAATATACCTGTTGTTTAATTTGCAATCATCTTTTTTCTCTAAATTATAGAAATGCTTGTATTTATTCCTTAAGTCCAGAATAAAATAAATATAATTTAAAAATAAAAAAGTATCAGGTACAGAACCAGACTACTATAGTGGACAATGTGAGCTCTATAGCAAACAAAACATCGGGATCCAAGGGTGGAAGTTTTAGAGCCTCTTGAGTCTATTTTCCTGAGCAAAGACATGATCAGCTGTCTAATAGCATTTGAAAAATCTTGCTGATTCCCTTAGTTTGGGAATAGATAACTATAATAAAATTTCATCTATGTAAGCCTCCTTTCTGGGCTCACTCCTCCAAAGTTCACCAGTGCATGCCGATGTTGGCTTCCCAGATCACTGACTGGTGTCATTTCTAGATTTCTTGGCATAACCCTGTAGGTGGTTATGCTCCTGATGCATTCACAAAATCCTCATGGGTTTGCTTCTTCTAAAAAAAATCAGTGGATTCAACTTCTTTGGTAAAGCATTTACTCAAATAATATGTAAATTAAAATATTTTCATAACATTTCTCTCAAAAATCTAGGGAACATTCTCCTATAGATACATACAGTTCATAGGTGTTGGTGGTGGGCATCGGGGAGGGGGGTGAAGTAAGAAAGAATGTAAAAATACCATGGTAGTGAAGGACACATGAAAGTAACTCTGGAGGGTTCTTATGACATTTGCTATAGGATTTGCTATCAATAATGTTCAAGTTTCTCTCTAATCTATTGGGTTCAATTCTTGTAGAATATGGCATCTCTGCTATGGCATCTCTGCTAATTAGGCTATGCTCAGCTTGTTTCTTTTTTTTTTTTTAAAGCAATTGGGGTTAAGTAACTTGCTCAAGGTTACACGGCTAGTCATTATTTGTGTGTGGGTGCTCATTTTCTGAGGCCGGATTTGATCTCGGGTCATCCCAACTCCGAGGCCGGCGCTCTTACTCACTGCGCCACCTAGCCGCCCCTTTAGGGCAATTGGGGTTAAGTAACTTGCCCAAGGTTACACGGCTAGGTTTTTGTTTGTGTGGATTAAGTGTCTGAGGCCGGATCCGAACTCAGGTCCTTCTGACTCCAGGGCCGGCGCTCTATTCACTGCGCCACCTAGCCGCCCCTCAGCTTGCTTCTTAAAGGTCTTTTTTTTCTTTCCATTAGTGTTTCAATATTATTTTGTTAGACTGTGTGGGTTGATTGGCTAGTGAGCACAGCTTTTAGTAGGTTTGTATGGGCAGGTCACTTATTCACTGGACTGTTGAGCATTGGTCTCAAGACAAGGATTGGCAGGTCATTGTGTCACTAGGAAGCTGCTACTGGATAAGAATAAGCAGACCGTTTTGCCATTGGGTTCTGCTCAAGTTACTGCATCTCTTAGGGGTTGGTCAATAGCATGGATTTCCTAGAATGTTCTTTGATAGCAACTCCTGTATCACAGCACTTTCAGCCACTAGATCACTTGGGTCATATTGTGCTTTCTTCAGCTGGAATGCTACTGGGATTTTCTTCATCCAGTGATGATCTGTTAGTAAAAAAAAATACTTATACTCCAGTTGGTAAAGGCCTCTGCCCTTTGACTCACTCAGAGTCCCAATTCCATGAGTTGGGGGCACATCTGGACTCTTCTTTTCATCTATCTCTCCTTCGGTTTATTAAGCCAAGGACTTCTCATTAGATCACAGTGATCAGTCCTAAATCAACTAGGTAAATTTTCCAGATTTCTGTCTACCTTATGTAGATAAGTATCTTTTAACAATGGTAAGAATATACTCTCTTTCCTGAAGACAGGTTCATTGGATCACAATCTTCTTCTTCTCCTTCTCCTTCTTCTCCTTCTTCTCCTTCTCCTCCTTCTCCTCCTCCTCCTCCTCCTCCTCCTCCTCCTCCTCCTCCTCCTCCTCCTCCTTCTTCTTCTTCTTCTCCTTCTCCTTCTCCTTCTTCCCTAAGCCTTTTTCTAAAGTATTATAGGTTGTTTACTCTTCATTAAAGTTTCATCTTTGTTTTTTTGCCCCTGCTGACCTCTCATCTTTGAAGTCTCATCACTATAATATAGAGATGGAAAACAGGCATATGAATCAGGAGTTACTATTATTCTCTTGATCTTTTTTTATATTAACAAGGTTCAAGATTTCCCCTATAGCTTTGTTGTCTTCCCTGTCTTCAGATATGCTTTCTACATTGGTCCCTTAGCACCTTCAAAATTGTATCATCTCTAGCACAGAGATGATACAATATTTGAGTCCATCTGTGTCATTTTTCAATTTTTGTTCTATTTGTGTTATTTCTACTTTCTCTATTCTCACATCCTGGTCTCTATTGTCATAGTCTAAATGTGATGGTTCCAGTGTCCTCAATGAAGAAAATAGCTCATTATAATGATTATTATTATATTGACCTTTTCTACTTTTCTCTTATTTGTAGAACTTCCATTTTCCCATTTGAATATCCTTGTGATAATTTTACATTATTGGCTATCTTACCAAGCTTTTCAAAATTTGAAGCTTTAAATTTCACTGGTTCTGCTATGAGTAAATTCTATTCATAATCTGTCAACATCTCTCTTCATAAAATTTTACAACAAGTAAATATTCTAACCTGATAATGCCTTTGGCAGCCCTCTTTTCTTTTAGCAAGTAGATCATAAGATGAGGTTAACCAATATTTTCAGGATAAGAGTTTGAATGTAAACATTAATACAATATCAGATGCCCAGATTATTAAATTTGGTATTTATAATGGATGTTTAATTTTAAAAACAATGAATGTTGATTTTCTTCTAAATTTGTTCTCTCTTGCCTTGTGTTGGCATAAAAATAATGCATGAATCTTGAAAACTGTGCCAGCTATGTCTAAATTCTGGCAGGCTTTGTCAAGATGGATAGGGTCTGTGTATGAATTATATGGCTTGTGTCCAAAGACTTACTTAAATTTGTAGAGAATTTTCATCACAAAGTTCATCTCCAGGTGATGAACTGTTTTGGCTCTACAAACTCCTGAAGACTATCTAGCAAGGCTTGTAGACATTGCAATCTCCTGTTGTACTTAGAATTATTCATATGAATGAAGACAAATACTTCAAATTACTAAGTATGGTTATTGCTGTTATCTCTTTCTCTGCATATGTATGTATGTATGTGTGTATATATGTGTGTGTGTACATGTACACACATATATGAATGTGTATATGCATGCACACATCCAATTATAATGGAAAAGCATGTTTTTAAATCAGAGGTATCATACATGCAGCCCCATGGAATGAACTGTACCTATATCAAATTAAAACATAATTGGAAAATGTTTTACAAAATGAATAAAAATTCAACATAGCATAGATAATGTTAAAATGTAGTATTCTAAGTCAATATGTGAGCCAAAGAAACCGTTATTCATGGCTTAGTGGTCCCTGTTTGTATTTGAGTTTGACATGACTGTTTTAAAACATTCAATTGATGTTAACTATTATTTACCACATGTGATGAAACTAGGTAAATGAATTTATTCATATTTTAAGAAGTACAATGTCTATGTATTTACATAATTTCTTAAGGGACTCAAATATTTTCTGAACACTTAATAACAAAATATTAAAATGAAATTTGTTAATTCCAAACCTAAATAAAATCAAAACATTTCTTAATGTTCTCATTCCTGTAAGAGATTTCTGCTTTATAGGTATGTTACTTAGATGTCCAAAGAATGAATTTGGAGGAAAATAAAAATTTTGGGGGGTGGGAGAGGTTCTAAGAAAACCTTTCCCATCTTTCTCAATGTAATTTTCTTGAAATGATGCATATAATTATTTTCTTTCATACTACCATCTAAGGTGGAGACATTGAATGGAATTTTAAGATTTCAGACCTGGAAGAGATCAGGGAAAAAATAGCCCTCTCATTTAAGGGAAAGCAGAAGGAGGAGGAAGAAGAAAAGTAGGCAGTGGGAGAAGAGGAGAGGATATCAGTTTCTATTCCAATCAGTTTCTATCCCAGTGCCTTACAGGTTATCCTGGTTATTCTATCCCAGTGCCTTACAGGTTATCCTTACAGGTTATTCAATACCACAGTAATAAAGTCTGAGTTCTGGTAGGTCATTTCAAGCTGGAAGGACTACATCACCAAAAAGTTCACTTCGAAAATCGATCCTTCTATTATGAAAATAAGTATTAGTGACCCATATTTGTACAGCCTTTTAGGCTTTATAAAAACTCCAAGATCATCTCTGGTCTGCAGACAAAGGCAAAAATCTGAGTTCAAATCTCTCTGAAATGGCTATCACAGGGAATTTTCATAGGTCCACCTCAAAATTTTGGGATGGACACATTAAATTCATGGCCCAATGGTCACTATCCAGTAATGTGGTATAACTGAGGAACTTGGAATCTGAGTATTTGACAGGAACCCCTAATGATAAGCTTTCTATGTACAAATATTATTATCTCTTTTTAAGATGGGAAACCTTTTACTTGAGGATGAAGGATCTTACCCATGGTCACATACCTAATAAGAATCAGAGCCAGTATTCCGACCCAGATTTTCTGCTTCTAGCTTTCATGCCCTTTTTCTAATAATACATTGGTCCCCTAGAGAAAAGAAAAAAATAATAATAAAGAGGGAAAAAAATTACTTCCCTAAAATCAAGTATTTGGTTATTAATAAAGTCAGAACTAGAACCCTGAACTCTTGATTATATCATATTGTAATCTCTTTATTAGAATAAATATAGTCATTACTTTAGGTCAACTTTTGTAAATTATAGATGAGTATAGTGCAGATAACCAAAGAATGACTTTTCTGATTCAAGATTACTGAATAAGACTAAGAGAATAAATGAATAACTATTTTTGCTTCACTGTATTCAATTTTTCATTAAAAGTATAAATGGTGATGAAGGTTTTCCAGTTACTTGCTGTTTATAGGGACTACTAACATATAACAATTTGCAAATCAGATATGTAATACTCAGAAGTTGTTATCAAGGTTGGAGCTATCCTTGATCTGGAGATCATCATTGCCCAGATCCTAGGTTTCCTAGGTCCCTAAGCCTTGAATCAGAATCACTTGGTGCCTTAGTGGGAGCCAGGGTGGTATAGTGGTCTGCGTACAGGAAAACCTGAGTTCAAATCCAGTTCAGAAACTTCTTAGCTATGTGACAATGGGCAAATCAATTAACCTCTGTCTGCCTGAGTTTCTTCACAGAACTTTCTTTTCTAGGTGTTTAATAGATGTGGCTATCATACCTAAAAGAAAACTTTTTAAACTAAATCCCCAAAGGCTTTGCTTCTCAAGATGGTCATTATGGGCACTGAATTAGTAACAACTCTTTTCCAAAGTCTCTTGACTTTAGGGTCCTTGGCTGTCTCCATTAAGGTCTGGGGGAAATGGTGTTGATGGTGACCCACCTGGTCCATGATGCCTCTTGTCTCTCCTTTTGATTTTTTCACCTAAGGTTGCTTGCCTCCTGTATGGGTGACAGTTGTTTGGTAGTTGTTTTCCAGTTGGTGGGAATTATTTGCCCCTTATGCAAAGGAGTTCCTGCCCCAAATGATAAGTCTGAGGGCTGATCCAGAAGCAAGATCATCATTCTGGGAGCAGTATACTATTCCCTTGTGTCTATCTTTCTATTGGTAGTAATTGGTAAACAGTTGTTACTGGTGGTGATAAGGAAGATGGGTCCCTTCTCCACTATGATTTTGCCCCTCAGTGACAGCTGTGGGTACTGGGCTAGATGCAGACCCAGTGCCATGGGGATATCACTGTTCTCAAGGCTCTTGGGTTCAGGCTCAATGCCTGTTTCCATCGTTCTGAGTAGAGATGATGATCAAGGTAATAGTGGTGGTTTGACTCACATAGCACACTGCTTCCTGGATTTCCTTCAAGGTGTCCCATGGCTTCTAGGTTGATAGGTCTGTACTATAGCTAGAAAACTCGGTTTGGAATCTAGAAGACCAGGGTTTAAGTTCTAACATTTGACAGGTAGTTAGTTCCTCTCATTCATTCAGTCAACAGACATTTGTTAAGTGGCTACTATGTATCAGACATTGTGCTAAGCACTAGACACTCTACCAAGCCCCCAGGTAACTTTATAAAAATATGAATTTTAGAACAGGTGGAAACTTTTATTTTTCTAAAACAAGGTTCTTCTCTCTTTTTTCCCTTTTTTCTTTTGCTCTTTTGGAGGGTGTAGGGTAGGGAAATTGGGGTTAAGTGACCTGCCCAGAGTCACACAGCTAGTTTAGTGGGTGTGTGTTTGTATGTGACAAGTTTCTGAGGCCAGATCTGAACCTAGGTCCTCCTGACTCCAGGGCTGGTGCTTTACTCACTGCACCACCTAGCCACCCATAAGTGTGATATTTTTTTTTTGGCTTTTTGGAGGGCAATTGGTGTTAAATGACATGCCCAAAGTCACACAGCTAGTAAGTGTGTCAAGTGTCTGAAGCCAGATTTGAACTCATGTCCTCCTGACTCCAGTGCCAGTGGCCTATTCACTGTGCCACCTAGTCTCGCCTAACAAGGTTCTTCTCTAGAAGTTCTTTATACCAATAACAATATGGTCTAAACAAATTAGTTATATACACAGGAAATACCTTTGGAACTTTATCTCTACTGACATATTTCAGAAGTCAGGGAAATAAATGGCAAAAGTTCTGATTCCATTTCCTCCACTTACCTGTTCTGTTCTCCCTAGTTTGACTGAAAAATAAATCCATAAAACAGATGACACTGCTTTTACTTTCATCCTAATTCCCTCTACAGCTGTTAATACCCCTTACATAGTGATCACAGGGTACATTTAAGGGCAAGTGAGCTAACATTTTTTATGTGTGTACACTTAGATGAATATGCCAAGTCTGATCCTTCCTGCAGCAGCTTCTTTTCCCAAAATATATTGCCAGGTCTGTTCCTTAGATCTCCACAGTTATTAATGATTAGTCTGCTAGACTTGAATTTTAATATATTTGAATTAATAAATTTTATACCACATAGTGACCTTCAGTTAACCATTCATGCAGACAAGGTGTATTACTTATATCCAACTTCTTCTGCCCTTGTGGTTATAAAATTTACTTCTCTTCAGACCTCCTAGGAGTACTAAAAAAAGTAATAAAAATGGGAAGTGAATATAAAATGATTGAAAAACCTAAATCCATATTTAATTATTTAAATATATCTCCCCCCAATTTACTTCCACATGGATATTACACCTTTTTTGTGCTATAAATCATGAAACATCAACACAGATTGTATTGTTTTGTTATAGCTCATTTTTAATTTCAGAAAGAAAATTTGACTGGTTACACCCATCTGTTTTTAAGTATTAGTCATATGGCATATATCACACCTGAGTTCCCTTTCTACAGTCCTAGGTCCAATTAAAAATGTTTATTTTAACACATAAAATGTTATACAGATTGATGAGCCTTCTCTTATGGATTATTATAATCATTATCATCTTCTATAATCTTCTGGTTTATCTTCCTATCTAATTCAAATAGCTAAGAAACCAATAGGACCCCTTAGGATTCACTATCCCTTCCCCCCCTCCAAAATTTAACCCATCCCAAAATAACCCCAAAACTTTTTTCCTATTGCACTCCAGGAAGGCTCCCAGTTACTCTCTCTGTATCTAAACTATTTCATGTTGCTTCTTTTCACCTACATAACTGCCCTACTGGATGAGACCGTATGGACGATTTGTATTCTACCTTACTGGGGAGCATTTCCACCTGAGTAAGATAACAGAACTATTGAAGTATGGAAGTCTATTATGATGCCACAGGGGAAAATTTTAAGCTTCACTCAGTTACTCGAATGTGACCTCTACTATATGGCTGCTTCTTCCCATGATGAATGCTACAAATCCATGCCCACTTATCCTATGCAGTTTGATTGTATCTTTTGATAAGTTTGCCACAGTCATCTACTCAATGTTCTGGGTGCGGGTGGGGGGGCTCTTTCCCCCGACCCCGTATGAAATAAAGACTTATGGTTTCATATAAACTCTTTCTTGCTTGTACTTATGTGTGCATAGAAATTCTCCTTTTGGGGTGTTTAAGTTCATAATAGGAAAAACAACATATTTCACTGTTTTTTTATGTTAATTCCATTTTTGAGGTGTTATTTGTTGCTTGCTACACTCAGTGCTGACAGTCTTTTCCCAAAGTAAATATTCATGATGAAGCTCTTGTGTAGTCTGCAAGACTTTGCCTTCTCTTATTCCTCATATCTAATACATACACACACACACACACACACACACATATATATGTAAATGTACATATTTACATATATATCTTTAGAAAGTTACGTGGGATAAAAGAAGGTTGCATTTTCGATAATCAAGAAATTAAAAGAGAAACATGTATTTATCACCTGCTATGTTCTAGGTTTATGGTACGCTGGAATAGTTTATAGAGATTATTGAGCTAGAAAGGCCTCAAAGGCCATCTCTTCCAAACTTTTTTTTTATAGGTGAGGAAACTGAGGTCAAAGAAGGTGAGGTGATTTACTGTGTCAGACAGATAATAAGGAGAAGATGTGGGGTTTGAACCCAGGTAATCTAAGTGGAGAGCTAGTTCCTACCTCTACATTCAGAGAACTTGGTTAAGTAGTCCCATCCTGTGCCCAACACATACCAACTGAGTGATGTTGTTTATGCTACTTAGTGGTAGTTTCACACTCCAGGTGAATCCACAGCTTCCCATGAATATTTACTCTTTGGTTAAGATAAGCTAGGTAGTAATGGAATACTATTGTGCTATAAGAAATCATAAACAGGAAAATTTCAGAAAAGCCTGGAAAGACTTACACAAAATGATGCTGGGTGACGGGAGCAGAACCAAGAGAACATTGTACAGAGTAACAGCCACATTGTGTGATGACTAACTTTGAAAGACTTACTTGGGTCTTCTCAGTAATGCAAGGTTCTAAAACAACTCCAAAAAGCTCATGATGGAAAATGCCATCCACATCCAGAGAAAGAATTACAGAGTCTGAATGTAGGTGGAAACATACTATTTGTTCTCTTTTTCATTTTGTTTTATTTCTACTTTCTCGTGATTCATTCCATTGAGTTATAATTATTTGCAACATGAAAATATGTTTAATGAGAATGTATATATAGAGCCTATATCAGATTGCATGCCATCTTGGGGAGGGGGAAGTAGAGGAAGGGGAAGAAAATTTGGAACTCAAAAGCTTGTGGAACTGAATGCTAGAAACCAAAAATAAATAAATAAATATTTTTTTAAAAAAGAAGATAATCCAGGTAAAAGAAATGCCGTTGGAGGAGATAATCTTTACTAAGTTACCCTATACAGAAAATTTGAATGGGGTGATTTTCCTAGGACTTGACATATTCTGTGTCAGGTAGAATCCCAGTGACATTCTATGGGATTTCTTCTCCACTTAATTATTACTAGAAAACATTGCTACTTTTCAGTGTAGTGGACCGTGTTTGAGTTAAAGTATGAATGAAAGCCTTTTCTCACTTTTTGGAGGATCTATAGCTAAAATATATTCTCAGTGAATCCAAAAAGCAACTAAAGTTTCTAGGAATTTCTTTCATTTCTGTCAACAATACAAGAAGCACTTATTAAGTACCTTCTATGTGCCACACACTGTGCTAAGCATATCTCCATGAAAGTAATGGATTATTTAGCATCAACAGTCCCACTCAATACAGATGTGGGCGAATTTTCATTTTATCTAATATTGACAGAGGATTTGGATCCATTTTTATTGATTAGGACCAGAATTGCTTTTTGGAATGGAACTCTCTCTTCTTATATCCCAAAGCCACACAGTAACAGTTGACTCCATGAGCAACTATCTGTGAATGGTAATTTTCCTTTCTTTAGATGGTTTGAAAAGGTGTTTTAAGTTCTCATTGAAATTAATTCATCCTGAAAAGACAGGTGATTCTCAAATATTTACTGATTATACTGTTTTCCTGCAATTCTTTCTGAACATTTAGGTTTCCTTCCCAAATCCCAGGTGCTTGTAACAAAAATACCTTTGCTAAAATAATAATCATGATCATAATCATAATGACAGCAGTGTCAAGTGATTGTGTCCTTTAGATATATCAACTGATTCTATGGTATCGTCCTGTATCACAAGTTAGCAGTGGCAATAATTGAAGTAGTGTGACCATCAAAACTCTAAATATTGTAGCAGATTGAAATATTGGCAGTGGTGATCTTTATGTCAGAGTAGAAATAAAGGAATATCCTAGAACAGGGTTGTCAAACAGGCAGCCTACAACCCTCCAGAGTGCAGCCTGAGCTAGATAAAAATATAATTTGGGAATGTTTAAGAAAGTAAATAAAAGTACAATAAAACAGATAAAGTTACATTTCTAAACTCAATTTGCAGCCCACAGGCATCCTTATATACAGATTAATGACCTCTGTTTTTATTTGAGATTCACACCTCTGTCCTAGAATAGATGTTCATAACTTTGGGCAATAGATTTTGGTTTTTTGATGCAAGAATTCTCATGATACCTATGTCAGACATCAGTACTTTCTGAATGACATGGGTACAAAGAATATGGGATAAAGAAGGAAGTGGATATGAAAGAGAGGGTTATCATTTTTTAAAATTATTTTTCATATATTAATTATAATGTGGATTAAGCACAGGAGATGCAAATAAATGGAAGACATGGTTTTCCATGATTGGTACTATGGAACATGGTTGGTACCATGCTGGATAGTTGGTAGATACTAAAGTTTTATAAGTTTAATGATATGTTGCCCAGTTTCTAATATTTCCTTGAAGAGTCTCAGTTATTCAGTATGTTCTCCTTGAGGAAAAAAACAAATCAAAACTGACTAAATTTTGGTTGTAATTATATGATCTTGAATTGTCAGCACCATCCTCTCTGTTATTACAAACAAATCTGTACAAACCCGACATTTTTTAAACTGTTTATCACATTTTTTTGAGTGAATGTGGATTTCCCTCCCCTCTGAAGAGCTTTTTGATTCTTCTTCTGGATCTTAGTCATTTCAATAGCCACCACTTGGCGGTAAACCACTTTCAGTTATGTTAAAGAAACCCATTATCAGTTTTATAATAGCTCTCTGATTTTATTATTGTTTGATAAATATTATTATAACTCATAACTTTTAAAAATCATCTTCTGTTTCTCATTGTTCAGCCCATTTGTTATAATCCTTTACAACATGACTAACGTTCAACTTGAAGGTATTTGTAAAACCTATATTCGATTACATGCCACTATGGGGAAAGCGGGGAGGAACATGAGGGGGAGAAAATTTGAAACCTAAGAGATTGTGAAAATGAATGTTATAAAAAGTAAATATATATAATCATCTTCTAAGAATAGAGTAATGCTTTTTTTTAAAGTAATATTTAAAGTAGTCTGGTCCAGGAGCTGTGTTAAATGGTGGATATAGTTTGAGCAAATTATGCCTCTCTTCAGCCCTGTTTCTTCTTGCTTAAAAAGGCCAGAATTTGAATTATCTCCTTTAATACTCAAGTTTCATGTTGTTCATTATATTAAATGGTGCTTAGTTCTTCTTTTCCTTGGTTGTTACAACTTGTCTTGAACTTCCTATATTCATAAAGAAGACCAGGGATTTTCCACATCTTTTAGTTCTCTCTCACCCCAGATCAAAGTTTCTTTCACTAAACTACAGTGGTTCCCAATTACCTCCAGGATCAAAATATTTAGGAGTTATTTGACTTTTAAATCCCCTTTTAACCTGAACCCTTCCTAACTTTCTAACCTTTCTATATATTGCTGCCCTCTACATACTAACAATTTAGTTATATTAATGTCTTGACAACTCATTGATCATGCCACTCATTCCATGGTGTGTCCTGAATTCACATTTGTTCACTAACTTTGATTTTCATGCCTTTGATTTTCATTGCTTATCACAATCTTTTGGCTTCATTCAGGCCCTGTCTAAATTACCACCTTCTCGGGGACTGCTAGGTGGCACAATGAATAGAGCACCAGCCCTGGAGTCAGGAGGACCTGAGTTCAAATCTGACCTCAGACACAACACAAAAACTAGCTGTGTGACCTTGGGCAAGTCACTTAACCCCAATTGCCCTCCAAAAAGCAAAAAATCAAATAAAATACCACCTTCTACGAGAAAGAATAACTGCAACTATCTCTCCTCTTCTCTCTCATATATGATGTGATGTGATGCGATGTGACATGACATAACATAATTAATATATATATATAATTATTTTTGGATTTTTTTCTTCCATTAGACTGTAAACTCCTGAAGAGCATGTACCCCCTCCCCCACAACTTTCTTCATATCTCCAAAGCTTAACATGGTGCCTGACACATAGTAGGTAATTAATAAATGATTGTCGACATAACATGGATTCTTTACTTCTCAAGTCTTTGTAGGAAAGGTTTGGATTAGTATGGAGTTACTGATTTTGTTCACTAGTCATTCATGGTAGCGGCAGCAGCAGCAGTAGTAGTAATAGTAGTCGTAGTATGTGCTATGATACATGTATAAATGTACACTTATGTCCTTAAAATTTTTAAAGGGCTAATGGAAGGCATGATGGAAAGATCATCTATGGAATTTTAATGAAAAGATATGACCAAATTATCTGCATGTTGAATCTGTGCTATGAATGTGACTTCTTGAGGGCAAGGAATATTACTTTACATTTCTTAGTAGCCTCAGTGCTTGGCATAATACTTGGTAAATATAAATGCTATTTGACTAACTGAGAGAATTTCAAATCAGGGAGCCTCCCAGGGGTACCTATAGACTGAGAGTTTAATAAAGCAAGGAGTTTTGAGCAGTGCCAATGCAAGGAAACCTACATTAAAAAGAAAATTCACCCTTCCACATATTGAAATATGGGCATCCCAGAAACACTGATAGCTTATGAACAAGTTTTGTGGTCACTTTTGTGTCACTTCTATCAGAAAACACAATTGGATCAAAATCAATCTATCATAATTAGACATAATCAATTTTACTCTCCGGTAGCCTGAGGCATGGATTATAAACCGGGACCTCTGAAACTGCTCTTTGATTTTTTGACAAGAGAAGACTGTATGCCACCCTAACCACTCCAACTTATCTAGAGTATATTTCTTCCTTTAGCACATGCTATCTTATTTTGCAATTATTTTAAATTTATACATTTCCTATCTTTCCAATCAGATTGTAGGATCATAGAAGATAGGGACTTGTCTCATGTCTTTGAATTCCTCACCATGATGATCATATATTGGATATTTAGAAAATGGTTGTTTAGACTGCTGATGAAAAAGACAAACAAATAAACAAAAACACTTTGCATCATCATGAAAAGAATGAATGTTTTTAGCTTTTAAAACAGTGCTCCATTTCCTATCTTGGGGTTCTGAACACTCTAGGTGCCTATTACATATATATGAATTTGATTTTATTGAATTACAAAGCAGTACATAAAAAAATGGAATTAATCCCTTAACTAAGTAGGAAAACTAGGAAATCAAATTACATGGAATTTAACATTGGACTTTGGTAGGCTTATTTTCTGTAGTCCATGAAACTTGGTCTATGGAGAGAGGTCATCGTTTAGAGAAAGAATAAAATGAAACATTGGTTTTGGCACCAAAGCAAATAATTGGAAGTTATATCTCACAAAATCAGAATGTATCATGGGTTTATTTTTATAATATGGAATAAAAAGCAATTGGGGAAATTGAAAGTCTCCAGAAAAAATTTATGTATGCCTATGAATACATTTAATCTTTAAAATTTCTAAGATTTACATTTGAATATAAGTTAGCGTTGCATATTGATATGTAAAGTAACAGACATTTGCTATATCAATATATTTACTAAATCTTTTCTACATAAAGTATTTATTAATTAAACTGCCCAGTTTAGGACATACACATGGGGATGGACCTTCATGGGAGCAGATCAGGGAAATTCCTCTGATTTCTCTTATTACTTTTTACATTTATCATGTATACATTTTAAAATATATCTATCTTTTTAGAAGTTCCTTCAGATCATGGAACTTGATTTTCATCTTTTTTTATACACAGCACAAAGTTTGTGGTGCTTAATAAATGCTCTTTTGAATTGCATTAAATAACTAGCTATTTTTTTTTATCACAGACTGGAAATAAGTTTATGGTTTGTGTTTCAACTATATAGGTAGTTGTGTCTCAGAACATCCACATAGGTTTACTGCCTTAGGGAAAGATATAAATTGAGACAATGTTGGCATACCCACATTACAGATAGTATTGGAGTGTTTTTTGCTGGATTTTGATAGTATCTGCTTTGTTTTATGGATTGCATGTGGGTATATAGAAAGGGAAGTGAATCATGTCAGGGAAAAGCAAACTTGTAGTTTACCCCTTGAGCAGGATTTTAAAAGACATTTTTCATTCTTTTCAGATAATGTGTGTGTGACAATATAGAATCTGGAAAAGGTTTTTAAAACCAGTTAAAATGTCTTTCCCATATAGACTTGCCCAGAGCAAGAATAAATGTTATAGAACCATAAGAAGTATTTTCAAACACTTATTTTTCCTCAAATAGACCTGCCCTGGAGGTATGGAGGCAGTTGCAGATGTATATACAGTTGCATTTTGATCGAAACAATACGGAGGAGGTTCTTCTCCTGTGAATGTCAAGATGAATTCTCCAGCAGAGTCCCAACAGATGATAATCTCATTTTTTGTGCCTGTTCAAGAACTTAGTAGTATTTTTAAGTCCATAGGCATTAAAATAGTGTTTTCAAAGTTAACGAATAACAAAGTTAAATCTCTGCTACAGTTTTTTTATTTTATTTTCTACTCCCTCAAAATTAAATTCAAAATTTCCACATTCAGCTCTTTTTCCATGTTCTAGCCTTTTAACAGCTCTGGTATTTTTAGAGAATGATTTTTTTTAAGACTCCTTAGTAATTTTTACCTAGAATAGAGTTATCCTCTCAGTTTGCAAAACAGTTCATTATTTGTTCACAATTAAACAGACAAAGGCAAACTTTGAAGTAGAAATTTTAGCAAATGTTTATACATGGAATGTGAGATAGTGATGACATGACATTTTAAGTGTTTATAACCATGGACACTGAAATAATTAATAGCTAGTGAATAGAGAGACACGAAACAGAGATTTGGGAAGGATATACACTTTAAATTATTTTTCAGATTCCCATTTCAACCCTTTTTATGTGGTTCTTTCACATAACTGAATGGTTTTTCCCACAAGTCAAGGACATTTTAATACACATTTGTGTATTAAAGTATTTGTATTAAGTATTTGTATTAAGTAATGAATACATACTGAATTGTTGTTCATACTATATTTCCATTGTGACTAATGATCTGCTTTGAAAAAAAATGTGTCTTCTCATTTTTGTCCTGCCCTTGTTTTTTTGTTTTTTTTTTTTCTCTGCCACACTCATATGTTTATGTGCTTTTACCATCCTTTCCAAAATGGAGCTACTTGATTTGACTACTTATTTAAGATAGTATCCTCTGAATTTCAAGATGAATTCTCAACAAATAATAATTTGATTCTTTGTGCTCACTGAGGAATTTATATACTAGAAAAACAGCAGATAAAGATGTTTTAGAAAGTCCATGAGTCATTAAAAAGACTCTAAATTTCTGCTTAAATAAAATCCCAATGTAGGAAAAAATTATTAACACACTGAGAGAACAGAAGTGATAAGGATAATCTAAAAAAGCAGAAAATAAGAAAACATCTGATTTATATTTGGAATTTTTTTCATATTTATAATTAAATATAGATATATATGATGGTTCAAGGACACAACTTTAAAAGGAATGTTGAGTTTTCAAAGAAGGAAAAAGAAGACTTAGGCGGATGGCCTATTTGAGATTAAAGAGTCTACTATTTCAAAAAATATATATAAAAAGATACAGTAAATATTGAACATAGTCATTTATGTCCAGGACATTTTCTCCCCAAAAGGATATGCTGAATTTCTATGATGTGGCTTGCTTGTTATCCTGCTAGGAGAGCATGAAAAGCACAAATAGATAAACATGGTTTAAAGGCCATAGCTATGAAGCAGAATGTATACAGAGAACAAAGAAAAGAGCAGTTCAGGGAATTTCTATGGGCAGAAGCCAGAGATGTTACTGAGACAGTTCAGGTAGCTTCATGAGGAGCATGTTTGATCTGGAACCAAGAGGTAGTTCTGGGACCCAGACCAAAAAGCATCTTGCTTCTCCAGTGACCAAAGGAGATAAAAGAAACTGCTCTGCTTTTGGACTGTGGTGAAAATATGGGCAAAGAAACAAGGCAGGAAAGTTACCCCGAAGGCGAGAACTGCCTGAAATGATTGAAATAGGGAGTCCCTAGGAGAGATTGAGCAGTTCATTAAACTAAATCCCAATAAGCAGAACCCATTCCGAAGGTAAATATTATGCAACTGTGCACCTGTACACTTTCTCTAGATAAAGTCTGTGTCCTGAGATTTCTCACATTAGAGTAAAATGGCTTCTTCATCTTAAAATGCCAAACCCCATATAATCTGTTGCCATATATGTTACTATAGGAAAAGTAATTGAAAAAAAAAAAAGATTTTAAAACTAGGGCATCCACCTGAAGAAAATCTTCTCCATAGCAGCAAGTTCTTCAACTATAAATTAAACTATATATTTCTCTCAACACCAATATTTTATATACCCACAAGGCAAATAAATATTTTTTTAATTCATGGAATAAAACAAGTATTTTGATAAAGTAGTATTATAAAAAAAGATGATTTGCTCTTGAAATTACAAATCTACTATGTAAACTGGCTATTCCTTTTAAATATATAACAAAGTTATCATGTAAATTCATTTTCTTTTTCTTTCCCTCCCTCCCATTATAGAGGGGGCCCCAATTACATACACACACACACACACATACACACACACTAACAGACACACAGACACACATGTGTGTATATGAGTATGCAAAACTATTCTGTACATATTTCTGTTTATTAGTTCTTTCCCTGGATACAGATAGCATCTTTCTTCCTATGTCCTTTGTAGTTAATTTGGTATTTATAATAGTCTCTTTTAAAAATATATATTTATTTATTTTTAGTTTTCAACATTCATTTACACAAAATTTTGAGTTACAGTTTTTCTCCCCATCTTTCCCCTACCACCCACCCCAAAATAGCAAGGCTACTGAATACCCCTTCCCCCAATCTGTCCTCTCTTATATCCTCTCCCATAACCCCCAAAACTTTCTAGTAGAGCAAAATGGCTTTCTATACCCCGGTGCCTGTATATCTTATTTCCCAGTTGCATGTTAAAAAAAACATAATAATAATTTTATATATAGTTTAATATTTGATGTTAAAACTTCAATTTCTAGATTCTTTCCTTTCTTCTGTCATCACCCACCCTTACTGGGAGGAAAAGCAATTCAATAGAGGTTTTACATCTGTAACTATATAAAACATTTCCATAGTAGATATATTGTGAAAGAATGACTTTATTTCCCTGCATCCCACCCCCCACTCATTCTATTTTCTACTTTGATCCTGTCCCTTTCCAAAAATGTTTGCTTCTAACTACCCTCCCCCGCAATCTGCCCTCCCTTCTATGATCCCCCCTCTTATCCTCTTCCCCTCTACTTTTCTGAAGGATAAGATACCCAATTTAGTGTGTATGTTATTCCCTCCTTAAGCCAATTCAATGAGAGTAAGGTTGACCCATTCCCTTTCACCTTCTGTTCTTCCCCTGCATTGAAACAGTTTTCTCTTGCCTCTTTTATATGAGGTAATTTACGCTATTCCATCCCTCCCTATGTCCTCTCATTATATTCCTCTCTCATCTCTTCATTTTATTTTAGATATCACCCATTCATATTCATATCCCTTCATATTCCTGTGCCCTCTATGTATACATGTACACATATATACACACACTCACATATGTATTTATATACATATATACCCTCCTATATAAACATATATGTATGTGTGTGTGTGCGTGTGTGTATTCCCATCAACTATCCTCATACTGAGAAAAGCCTCATGAGTTAAAATTATCATTTTTCCATGTAGGAATGTAAATAGTTCAATTTTAATAAGTTCCTTATGATTTATTTTCCATTTACTTTCTCATGCTTCTCTTGCTTCTTGTATTTGAAAGTCAAATTTTCTGTTTAATGCTGCTTTTTTCACCAAGACTACTTGAAAGTCCTCTATTTCATTGAATGACCATATTTTTCCCTGAAACATGATACTCAGTTTTGCTGGGTGGGTGATTCTTGGTTTTAATCCTAGCTCTTTTGACCTCTGGATTATCATATTCCATGCCCTTCAATCCCATAATGTAGAAGCTGTTAGGTCTGCCTGATTGTGTTTCCATAATACTCAAATTATTTCTTCCTGGCGGCTTGTAATATTTTCTCCTTGACCTGGAAACGCTGGAATTTGGCTATAATATTCCTAGGAGTTTTGTTTTTGGGATATTTTTCAAGAGGTGATTGGTGAATTCTTTCAATTTCTATTTTGCCCTCTGGTTCTAAAATATTGGAGCAATTTTGCTTGAGAATTTCTTGAAGGATGATTTCTAGGTAATTTTTTTTATCATGACTTTCAGGTAGCCTAATAATTTTTAAATTATCTCTCCTGGATCTATTTTCCATGTCAGTGGTTTTTCCAATGAGATATTTCACATTGCCTTCTATTTTTTTTCATTTGTTTGGATCTGTTTAATAATATCTTGGTTTCTCATAAAGTCATTAGCTTCCATTTGCTCCAATCTAATTTTGAAGGAAATATTTTCTTCAGTGAGATTTTGAAATTCCTTTTCCATCTGACAAATTTGACTTTTTAAGGCATTCTTCGCCTCATTGGCTTTTTGGGCCTCTCTTGCCATTTGAGTTAGTCTTTTTTTTTAGGTGTTATTTTCTTCAGTGTACTTTTGTGTCCCCTTTAGTAGGATGTTGGCTTGCTTTTCATGATTTTCTTGCATCATTCTCATTTTTCTTCCCAATTTTTCTCCACTTCTCTTACTTGATTTTCAAAATCCTTTTTGAACTCCTCCAAGGCCTGTAACCAATTCATATTTTTCTTCGAGGCTTTTGATGCAGGAGTTCTGACTTGGCTGTCTTCCTCCTGCTCCATGCCTTGATTCTTTTTGTCCCCAAAAAAAGATCCAATGTGCTTCCTCTGCTTGCTCATATTGCTAGCTACTTGAGTTTTGAGCTCTTTGCTAAGGAAGAACTCTGCTTACAGAATGGAGAGATCTTTATCCCAAAAGGCTGGGGTTTTTGTAGCTGCTGGATCTATTAGGAGGCTGCACTCTTTACAGTACCCACAGGCTCTAGCACACTGGCCACATGCCCCAGGACCACCATGCAAGACCATGATCTAGATTCAAGTAGGTTAAAGCAAAAGTAATTACTTTCTCAATGATCACTTGGTCCCCCCACAATCTGTAGGCCAGCATCTCCTGAGATAGCCACTCAATGGGTATGCACAGCCACTTCACTTCTACTTCTTCTCACACAGGGGCAGGGGCCAGGATGTGCTATTTTGTGTGTCCCCCCTCCCCTCCCCCCACCCCATTCCAACAGATTTCCACACTGACCTTTTATTTGTCTTTGGTGTTTGTGGGTTGACATCTGGAGACCACCACAACTGCTGGTGATTCACTGTCCTGAAGTCTGCTCTGGCCCCTGCTGGTCTGGTCCACCCTGGGACTGGAACCATTGCTCATGCGGGCCTGTGCTCAACTCCCAGTGCACTGTGATAGACTTTCCTGTCAGTCTGCCAGGCTGCCTTCAGTGGGAGATTTGTTTCTCTTTGTCCCTTTGTGCATTCTGTAGCTCTAAAATGTTTTAGAGTGTTTTTTTTATATGTATTGAAAGTGATTGGAGCGAGAGCTTACAAGTATGTGTTTCTACTATACCATATTGGCTCTGCCCCTCAACATCTCTATAATAGTCTCTTAACTCATTCACTCAAAGTCATTCTTAAAACAATGTAGATCTTCCTATATACAATGTTCTCTTAGTGATGCTTATTTTGCTCATCATTATTTCATGCAAGTCTTTCCATGCCCGAAAGTCATTGAGCTAATCATTTCTAATAATATAGTAGTATTCCATCAAAATTATATGCAATATATATATATATATACAATTATATTATACTGGCGTATAATTCCCCATGATGGATATGTTGCAATGTCCAATTATTTAACACTGAAAAACAAGTTGCTATAAATATTTTAGTACACAGAGACTCTTTTTCTTTTTTGTTAATCATCTTTGCAAATAAACCTAGTAGTGACATTTGACCCTAGGTGGGTCAAATGCTATAGTCAGTTTAATAACTTTTTGAGCATAATTCCAGATTACTCTCCAAAATAGTTGCATCAGTTCACAATTCCACCAAAAATGAATTAGTGCCCCAATTTTTACATATGCCCTCCATTTATTTTTATGTTTTTGCTTTCCCCTTCAATTGTTTTAGGCAATCTGGTAGGTATAAAATATCTCAAAGTTGTTTCAATTTGCATTTCTCTAATCAATAATTGTTTAGAACTTTTTTCTTTATATATAGCTATAAATTGTTTCAATTTCTTCATTGAGAAAACTGCCTATTCATATCCTTTGACCATTTGTCAACTGGGGAATGACTTGTATTCTTATAGGTTTGACAATTTTGAAATCTTCCTAGCCTTGCCTAACCTAGGAATTATGAGACTTCTGCAGGGGCACAACTTGTCTCAGAGCCATGAGGCAAACTTTACAAATAATAGGAGTACATTGTCCAAACATATTTTTGAACTTAATAAGCAATGTAAAGGGTATTATATCCCATTTAAACATAAAATTCTAGTATATGATACTCCATCTGGTAGAATGATGAATGGCAGTTCTATTCCTGAATAGTGTGAACATCCTATACGGGGATAATTCTGCCTAGACTCAATTCCTATTAAATAAATACACACACACACATACACACATGTATGTATATACACACATGTGTATATGTGTATTTGTATGTATTCATATACAAACAAATATACATATGCATGCATGCATATTCACAACACACATATACATGGATATATACATATGTATACATAATTTCATACATGCATACATACATGCACAATACGTTCTTTGTGACCCAAGTTGGGGTTTTCACGTCAAAGATACTGGAGTGGTCGGTCATTTCCTTCTCCAGATACTTTTTACAAATGAGTAACTGAGGCAAAAAGGGTTAAGTGACTTTCCCAAGTCATATAGCTCATCAGTGTCTGAGGTCAGATTTGAACTCATGAAGATCTGTTTTTCTGACTCCAAGTCCAGCATTCTGTCCTCTCCAATACCTAGCTGATATCTATTTCTCTAGCTATACACACATACATATATGTGCATACATATACACATACCCACACATACACATATATACAATGTATATATAAAATTATAATCTATTTATAGTCTCTTGTATTTGTGGAATCTTATTCTTATTTGTTGATGCAGTAATTGTATAACTTTCTTCCTTATGAAAAATTCAAAAGATATCAGTGTCCACTATTCACCCTGTATCTCAGTCTGAACTGAAGAAGGGTTGTGTCTTCTGTCGAGAGAGGGATCAACACCTCTTCCCAATGTTCCACCTACACTGGCATTAATCATATAAAACATTAATTTTATAGACACTGAATTTCTTTGTTTAAAATAAGACACTAGACATACTTGACAATTCAAGGGATAGAGGGAAGGGAATAACAAGCATTTATTAAATCTCTACCATGTGGTAGGCACTATGCTAAGCACATTACAAATATTAAGTCCTTTTGGGCCTCACAAAACCCTTTAACTTACATGCTATTATTTTCCCCATTTTATAGTTGATGAAACTGAAGTAGGCAGAAATTATTTCCCAGGGTCAAAATGTTTGATGTTGAATTTGAACTCAGATCTTTCTGACATCAGGCCCACTATTCTATGCATTATACTAACTATCTGGATGGGAGGAACTTAAGTTGAAAGGAAAATGCTATAAACAAACACTGACCATTTTGGCTATGATTGAGGCCCCTGTCTCTCCTTCTTTCTCTTTTTCCTCTGACTAATCAAGACTAAGAGTGGGCCTGTATCAATCACCCCATCAGTTCCCAGTCAGATTCCTGAAGAAAAAAGGCAGGAAAGCACAGGGAGATAGGGAGCATAGGGAGATGCTGCTCAACCCTCGGACTAATGCTTCTCCCATATAATATAAGATGGAGAACTAGTTCTAGCGTCCTTTCCCTGGAACGACATTGAAAAAGGCATTACCAAATTGGTGAATTATGGGGTAGCATTTGCTTATGTGTCCTATTTCTGTATTAGTGCTCAAAGCCTCATTAGCAAGAAAAAAACAGATCCCACTCTTCTTGTCCAATTGTGAACCCAATTTCATTCACAGCTTTGGTCCTGATTTCCTGACTCAATCCAATCCTGTTGACAGGACAGTTCGTGTGGATGGAGTAATAAGAGGAAAAGAGATGGGCCTACCTAATTAAGGCCTCCTTCCCTATGGCCATGAGGAACTTTCTTTCTCACACATCTCTTATATGTGGTATATTGCCCTGCTCTGCCCTGACTTCCCCTGCTTTGGAAGTTCCATTCAGGGATCAAAAGGATAGGAATCTGGGAGCTCGAGACCACAATTTTCTGTACATAGACATGTTTTTCTTTGAAACTACATTTAATTTCCTCTTATTATATTTGTATAAGTCTAATAAAACACGAAAGGTATTTTGGAAGAAGAGAAAGGGAAGAATGAAGAGAAGACAAGATATTGATGAAATGAGATTCAAGTTTTATTTTATTTTATTTTTGGCAAAGGACTGGGGGGGGGGTCACACCACATTAGCAGCCTAATTATATTAAAACATTAATCTCTTCATATAATCACTCTGCTCACAAAAATATTATAGCTCCCAACTTGAAACTGGTGCAATCTAAATTAATATTCCTGAATTTGTGAAACTACTTAAACTTATTTTAGCTCTTTTTTTATTCTTTTCCAGTAGGAAGCAGGGGTGGGGAACCTGTGGCCTCAAGGTCACATGTGGCCCTCTAGGTCCTCAAGTACAGCCCTCTGACTGAATGCAAACTTAATCCACTTAATAAAAGGATTTGTTCTGTGAAGTTTGGATTCAGTCAAAGACCACACTTGAGGACCTAGGGAGCCTTGAGGCTGCTGGTTCCCCACCCCATACTATCAGTTTTCTTTACATCGATTATAATATATGCTTCGATCATACCCATTTCTGGCACCTTGCTGGTCTAAAAGGTATTTTTTTTCCTTTTCTTTGTTTCCTTTTTCACCTGTTTGATTCCCCAAACTCACTCTTCAAGATCCAATCTTAAATTCTACCTCTTCTTTGAAATCCTCCCTACTCTTTTAATGCCAACCCTTTCTTTCCTGAACTTTTCTATTTTTAATCTATATTATATTCCTTTATCCTGCACTTTTCTCACTTCCACACTTTTGCCCATACCATTCAGCATAGGTCTTCCCTCTTTCTCTTCTTTTACTTTTTCGTTTTTAATTTGTACCTGTCTTTTAAAACCTCATTCAAATTCTAGTATTATAACCTCTCTGAGATAATGAGTGGCATTTTTTTTTCATCTCCATTAAGAGATATTATAGTTATTTGGGCATATCTATTTTGAAAGTTATTTCTAGTACCTAGTACCAGCAGTGCTCCACTTGTAGCTTAATATATCTTTGGATTCTTGTTAATTCATTTAAATATGTATTTATGTAATTGATCCTTATATATCTATTGGTCTGAATTATAACTCTTTAAAGATAAGGAACAATTAAAAAAATCTTTATTTGACAATTTCCCACAACTCTAAGCACAATTTAGACACTCAGGAAATATTCTGATATTTCAAGCTATCTGTGATCTCCTTGGATAATTTTACCACTGAAGAAGAGAAGGTTATCTGTGCCTTCTCATGCTCAGCAACTATTCAAGTTAACGATTTGCTGAACCAGCAACTAACTCCACAAAACTTGTAAAATAAATATTCTGCATGAAATTAATTATTGTCAATATTTATATCTTACCTTCTTTGAAAAAAATCAAATCAACTTTGATAAATGATTTAATAATAGTATTATTCCCCTGTGGTTTCATGAGATGTTTTGCTCACAGACTTATTTTTTTCTAAGCAATGTAGATTCCAAAAGCTTTTGACAATAATTCACCAAATGCAGATGAAAATCAAACCATTGTCAGACTAGGACGACAAATCTAGTTTGCCTGTAGTGATTGTTGCAAGTATTTACTTAATGGGAGGTTTACAATTGGAAAAGTGAAAGGGGAATGATTTTGAATCCCAAGAGCATTATAAAACAATTGCAATATATTGTTTCCCTGAAGATTGTGGAAACATGAAAAACAAAGCAGGTTAGCAAACCAGTAGATAAACTAAGGGTTTGTAGAATCATTTTTGGTTTTCAGCTCTAACTATAATTTAAGAGAGGTAGAGATTCTTTATCAGGAAAGCACAGGTTTTAGGAATGAACCTGGTTGATTAAGCTTGTGTTCTTTAAAATAGAACAGGATATGCACATTGAGGAAAATTCCAAAATGATCTTTTCATTGGAAGTAAATTGATAATGTTTATTTCTTGCAATTTATACAAAGTAAACAAAATAACTGGATATAAGAATATCCTAATTTTGATTCTCTAATGTAAATGCTACCTTAATTTCTTAAGTGAATAAGGGAGAATGGAAGTGAGTTCACATCAGGTTTATATGGCACATAAAATAACTGCAAAAAAAAAAAAAAGCCAGAGTTTGGGGTGGGAATTGGAGAAACTAGTTAGTAAAAGAATTATTGATGTGATTTAGATTTAAAGTGTTTTTTTTTCCATGTCATTTTCATTTGTCATTTCATTTTATTCATTTATTCAATGCAATTCTATTCATTTCAGCAAACACTGGTTAAGCATTTAAATACTGCTCAGAATTATGTTAGATACAGCAGACACAAAGACAATCAAGAAACCTTTTGTGTCCTCTAGAAGTTTACATTCTACTATATTCCAATAGTCCTTTGCATGCTTCTCTCTTCCACTTTCACTCCCAGTTTTCTTACCTTCCTCCTCCTAAGCAAGGAAATTTGTCAACTTTATTAAAAAACCATGCCAACTGATGGACATATTTTTTTAAATACCCAATGTAGACAGGGATTCTAATTTTCTATTCATAAACATTTAAAGATCATCTATTCCACTTCCTTCCTTTTATGGATAATTCACATTTGTAGAAAATTTTAATATTTATAAAATGCTTTACTCACCTGATCCCTGCAAAGTTTGTAATGCAAGTAATATTGTTCTATTTTACATGTAACAGGAATACTACCCAATAGTAATACCTAGAGAGTCTATTCAGTGTTTGGCTTCCAGATACTCAGCTTGGCTCAGACACTACTCTTTATAAGCTGCTATTTATTTTTGGAAATTTCTATTTATTTACTTCTTCATTTATATGTTTATTTATGGTTGCAAATGTTTGGTCAAAAATCTACTCTTTACAGTAGTTTTTAATAGCTGTTTTAAAACATTCAGCATTCATCGAGACAAAATTTAAGAGTTCAAAACACAATTTAAGGGCGTAAAATTGCAGCATTTTAATAAAGCTTGTCATTCTTTCAAAGCAAACTGCTGTTAATAATATTAGGCATCCCAATATCTATGAGTTCTTAAGACAGTAAAAACAAACAAAAATAATTTTAGCAGCCAGCTTATGGACAGGAGGATAGATTGCTGAAATGCATTTATACATTTATGCATTATGTCCCCTTTAAGTCTTTGTTTAATGTAAAGAAGTACTTTTAAAATAGCTGAATACGTGGCAGAACATGTTTCCAGTTTACTACTTTACAGTTTCTACATTAAACTGTACTTTGACTTGACTTACAAATCATTTATGGATCTATTTATTCCTAAAAAACTATCACTAGAACAGCAATAAAGGCAATAATAGCTACAGTATTTCCAGTAATGAGTCCTGTTATACAACTAATATGTCAAGGATTTATGCACAGCTTGCACACTGACAAAAAACACAAATATATATTTTAAGAATTTCACTTTCACTGAAAGTCCTGAAAGGAGGTGCATAGATGCATATGATTCTTTTTACATGCCTCTGACAGAAGGGAAAGTGACATTAAATCCAAAGGAGTTTTACATTTATCCAAACTCTCATTAAATTAATGCATCACTGTAAACATGCTTCACATGAGCATTACACTTCAAGCTAAAGCCTTCTCTGACTCATCCATCAACTCTCATTTTTAACCAATTACCTTTATAAAGGACTTTTCAAAACTTTTTTTTAAGAATGGTGGAAAAGAATATGACAGGTTTAAATTTTAGAGAATTAAAACATTTAATAATAATCAATATCCTTATTTTTCATTTCTTACAACTACTTAACTTTACATGAGTAATATTTATGATTACTTACCTTACAAATCACCCCTTTTTTGAAGAAAAAAAAAACTAATGAAAGGAGACTTTTCCACTTCAAATTTAACTTTCATTAGAACACACATAACCTTTTGGATATGTATGTTTAATTGGCTTTGATTGACAAATGGATTACTTTCTTAATAGTTTTAACATATGTATATAATGTATTACCTAATCTTACATTTTCCTATTTCCAAAATTGTTACTGAGCACATGCAGTAGGAAGGTCCAACATATTCTTTACCATCATTATTGTTTTTATTTATTTATTTTGGAGGGGGAAGGCAGGGCAATTGGGTTAAGTGACTTGCCCAAGGCCACATGGCTAGTTTTGTGTTAAGTGTCTGAAGCAGTATTTGAACTCAGGTCCTTCTGAGTCCAGGGCCAGTGCTCTATTCACTGCTGCACCTAGCCACCCATTGTTTTTATTTTATTAACTAAACCTTAGAATAAATGGCAGATTTCTTTTTTACTTGCATCCTTTTCATCAGTCAGGTTTACAGCATTTTCTGCTGTACTAGGACTGTTTTCTCTAGAAATGTCACCACTTTGCTCAGAAACTACTCCAGCTTCCTTGGATGGAGGTTTAATGCTACCTTTCTGAAGAATCCCAGTGACTTCATATGCAAGCACCTCAGGTGGCATCAAAGGTTTCCAAATGAATACTGCCTTGCACACTAACACCATAACTGACAGATTCCAATTCATCTATTTTTCTCAAAATACTGCTCAGAGCTAACATCATTTGATATTAATTTCAATTTTTTTAGTATTCTGTGAAGAAGTTTCAGCTTCATTGAAGTTATTAGGCTGATCATTTAAAATGACATTCTCTGAACTTTCGCACATCTTCAATTAAAATTTGCTATCTGTTTTTGTTGTTGGTGGTGGTGGTCTTCCATGATAATTTTGATAGCACTATTATCAGGAAACAGAACTGAAGCAATTCCTTGAGTCCCTATCCTGGCTTACTAGGTTGGGTTATTTTCATATTTAAAATTGTTGTACTTTATTCATTCTTTATTGCTAACGAGTTTTAATTTTTTAATTATTTATTGCTTTTTGGGGTGGCAATTGGGGTTAAGTGACTTGCCCAAGGTCACATGGCTAATAAGTATTAAGTGTCTGAGGCCGGATTTGAACTCAGGTCCAGAGCTGGTGCTCTATTCACTCTGCCACCTAGCCACCCCCCAACCCTGGCTGCTAATGAGTCTTTATGTGGATTTACATCACATTCTTTTTTTTTAATTTTCTCTGAAAAAACATTTTATTTTTTTTCTTTCAGAAGTTGGCGTTTCTGTGTTTGCTTCTGATATACTAGTTCTTGAGTTTTTCTCACATGTAGCTTCTTTTTTTTTCATAGTGATTATTTCATCCTTTAACTCTGGAAGTTGTTCAGAACTTGAAGTAGAAACAGGCATATTTTATCTATTTATTATTAATTTTCAACATTCACTTTTACAAAATTTTTGAGTCCTAAAATTTCTCTCTCCCTTGCCCTCCCCAAGATGGCATGAAATATGATATAGGCCACACATGTACAATCATATTAAAGATATTTCCATATTAGTCATGTTGTGAAAGAAGAATCAGAACAGAACGTAAAAACTGCGAGAAAGAAAAAAAACAAATAAGAAAAAAAACTTACTTTGATCTGCATTCAAACCCCAGAGTTCTTTCTCTGCATATGGATAACATTTTCCATTATGAGTCTTTTGGAATTGGCTTAGATTGTTGCATTGCTGAGAAGAGCTAAGTCTAACAAAGTCAGTTATCACACAACGTGGCTGTTATTGTGTACCATATTTTCTTTAATAACTTTAATAACTCAAGTTCCAAATGGTATGTCATGTGGTTCATGAAAGTGTAAATGTGTGGCCCTATTATCTACAACAGAAACACATTAGGAAATCACAATTAAGGCTCCCTACAGTAATACCCCTCTTGTCTTCTGAATGTGTTTTTAAAATGCAAAAACCTTTTACTCCTACAGACTTTGTGAAAGCTCAACATATGATTTACATAGGTTTTACTATTGCTCCTGTTAGATCTGCATAAACTACAGTGGACATGTAGGAAAATGGTTTGCAAAAAATTTCATTCCTGAATAACACTCAATGCACTTGTGAACTCCCCCAAAATACCTTAAATTTCACAATATTGTATTGACTTTATTTCTTTTCGTGCCTCCAGGGCCTGGCTTCATTTGCACATGATACTCCTTCTATTTGGATTTGAATTTCATTGCAGTAGTTCTTGTACTGTTTCCCACCCGCCACCCCCCAGTGGTGTTTTTTGCAGCTATACTTTTTGTAGTTCTAGTTTTAGTCCTTAGAGCAGATAACTGAAGGACAGAAGTGCTTGCAGTAAGGGAATGTGCCCCTCCCTGAAGTGGTCCAATTGAAATTCAGATAGTAGCTTTTGTTCCAGGAAGCAATCCATCCAATTGTTTAGGTTTATAAAATGTTAAATGTTGTGTCTTATGATCCATTTTCTCTTTGCAAATCAAAAATTGTAGTTGGCACTTTGCACAATAATAAAATCATTTTTTCTGATAATTCATATAATGGTATATGTGTGGTGTTGCAAGTTTATTAACTTTGAGGCAAAGTGGACAAAGCAAGTTCTTAGTATTTTCATGAGAAGTGTTAAAATGTGTTTCTACATCCAAAAATGATGATCGTCTCTAACAAAAATATGGCATTTCACCAGGTTTACAATTGTCCTTTTTATATTTTAAAAGAGCTTGCTCTGTTTCAAGTGATAACTCACAGATTTTACAAACAGTAGAAAACTCATGGGGGTGGGGGTCATGTGTACTTTCAATGTGACATTGCAGCTGGAAAGGTGTGGGAAATTAACAATAACAATGTTGGCAAGTTGTGTGGTTTTCCCAGA
Organism: Gymnobelideus leadbeateri; assembly: GCA_011680675.1. NCBI lineage: Eukaryota > Metazoa > Chordata > Mammalia > Diprotodontia > Petauridae > Gymnobelideus > Gymnobelideus leadbeateri. The sequence continues at coordinate 194,229 of WOXC01001746.1, forward strand.
TATGCTGCTCTGTTTCTAAAGTTCCAAATGGTGTTTCATGTGGTTCATAAACCTAATGTTATATTTAAATATTTTCAGGCAACTGAAGCATTTAAAAGTTGTATGAGTCTTCTGTTCTTGTAGATAATCTCCATGTTTCCCATAGTAAAGGTCATTAACTAACATGATCAGTCTTCCTTTATCAATATCAACAATCTTATTTTTACTTGCTGCTCTTGAAAATTCTGTTTTATTAGATCCCCAAAAGATATTTTTCTTTTAATTTTTCTGGACAACAAAACTTAATGTGAGTTTTTAAAGGATTCAGCAGATTAAAATGAATGTCACACTTTGGACAAGCTCTTGAGAAAGGTATTCCATCTTTAACAGAAGTAATTGTACCTTTTGAAGGTGTATTCTGTGATGGTAACTTTACTAAAGAGAATGGGGATGAGGATCGAGTTCCAGCAATTCCTTCATTGAACTTGGGCTTTCTTTGAAGTAACAATTTATTTCAGAAGTTGAGACCTCTCCTTACAAAGGAAGTTTCATTCAGACCTATTAAAGAGCCTGATGTTCCTCCCTGGTACTGAGGTATTCTTGTATTTTGTCTGAAGTCAAACAGTAACCTTGAAGAATTATTAGGTACAACTTTTGGTGAGCTAAGCAACAAAACTAGCTGTAACAGATCTTGATACAGATTGAAAAACTGATGAAGCTGCCAGTCTTTGATGTTGGCAGCACCTAGTGTTGACTGGTTGGCTTGAATGAAGCTCTGTTGGAGGTATTCTATTTTTCTCTTGATGATGAGCTAGGGTCAACTCTGTTCAAGATATTTGAAATAGTTGGTTTTGAACTTGCAATTATCATCATTATCATCACCACCACCATCTTCATCATAATCATCACCACCACCACCATCATCATCCCCATCATCCTCAATTTCTTTTACTTTCTTCTGCCATGGTTCCAATTTTTCTTCACACTCTGTAAATAGTTCAGTCATTTTAAAATTATCTCTTAGGTGGAGAGGATTATCATCTATCAAATTCCAGAGTTTTCTTTCTGTAAATCTTCAATGACATGACAAACATCAATATGCATTACATGTCGCTTGATTTATGACAATTAAAGCATGAAACTGGGAATTTAATTCTCAGGTCTCTCACCTACATGAAACTCACTGTATTATTTCAGAGAAGTTAATAAATCTTGGTTTTCCTGTTGTGTGTGGTGTGGGAGGGGCCTTACTTGGGTGAGGAGGAAGAGGAGAGGGAGGAGGAGTAGGAGGAGGAAATGGAGAACAGTGCAGCAACTGGGACAAGAGGGGCTCCCATAGGGAGCAGGTGCCTAAACTGTGGGAAAGGGGGAAAGGAGAGAAAAAGGGAGGGGAGGAGGCCTTGCAGACCCACCACATTGGGTAGATTCCCAGGAATTTCTATTTATTATTACATGAGGGTACATTCCAAACCTGCTGAACAGGAGATTGGGGATTATGGGATTATATAATTTCCTTGGTCACACTGTCCTAGAACCAAGGACTCTTAATGGTTAGTCAATTAAAGAGGTTCCTTCTATTCCAGTACAGAAGACATCTTAGCTAGCCACTTAACAATGGTTTTGGTGAAATAAAAGGGCTAGACGTGATTTCATTAATGTTAGGAAACACGTGAAGAGACTTAATATCAATTCAGGTAAAGACTTTCTCTGCTTATTGAAAGTCTTTCACAGTTGCTTGGTGCGTAGAGACTATAAGTGACTTGCTGAGTGTCCACAGCCAAGCTATGACCAGAGGTAGGGACTGAACCAAGGTTTTCATGGCTTCACAGAGTGCATGGCTAGAGTTAGGAAGACTCCTCTTCCTGAGTTCAAATCCAGCTTCATACACTTATGCACTTCATGGCCCTGGGCAAGTCACTAAAACCCTGTTTGCTTCAGTTGCTCATCTGTAATATGAGCTGGAGAAGGAATGGTAAACCACTTTAGTATCTTTGCCAACAAAACCCTCAAATTTGGTCACAAAGAGTCTGATACAACTGAAAAATGACTAACAACAATTTTCTAATTACAAGGCTGTCTCTGTAACCACTGTGTCATTCTTCATAAGATGTTATAGGTGATCAGCACCATGTTCCTTATTACGATTACATTGTTTTTAATATTTTTCCAATTGTGTAAGATCATCCAATGAAAATAAGATATTGAGAGTTAGAGAGGATACAGAGATTTTGTTTTAAAGGCGGGATTTTTAAACTCCTGTTGCTAGCACTTAAAGAACAATGTGTTTAGTCTCTCATTAAATTCCATTATGAACCTTGAAAGACGATCATTACTGAAAAAGACATCTTGAGGCAAATTATACATAAGACTGGAGCCTGCTTGCCTCCTATGGAAATTGCTAGTACCTCACATTTTAGTAATATCACTTAACTTTTTTTTTCTTTTTATATCTGCAAGGTAAATTTGGATTCTAACAGCAGTTCCTTCCTATTAACATCACTAGATAATGTTACACCATTGTAGTTAGGCTTAAACAGATATATTCACTACAGCTCTAAGCCAAATGTTTTTAGTTTAGTTTCTCTGTTGTCATAACAAGTGTTAGCTGATGTTCTAGCCTTCCTAGAGTTGTCAGGATAGAGTATTGAAATCAGCATTATAGATGAGAAGCCAATATAACTTAATTCAGAGATATTATTACTGCGTAAGTTAAATAGTATCCACATGGGCCAAAAATAGCATTTCTTATTTAAAATTTTTTCCAGTATCTGAAGACAAATTGAAGATTGTTTTTAATCTTATAAAATTAAACTTGAGAAAAAATGTGGTAGCAGTCAGGGATATGATTTTGGCATCAAGAATGCATTGATAGTTTTGAGTGATGCCTCTGAAAGACACTGGCTGGTTGACTGGAAAGAAGTCACCTCATATCTCCATGCCCATTTGTAACTCTCAAAAGCAATAAATTGAAACAGTAATGCCAATATGCAATAGAAGAGGAAGTTTCTTCACCAGGAGTTTATTAATCCAATCAAGACACAGGTTCACATCAAAACTAGCACAAAAATTAAAGATAAAGATTAATTTAGAGCAAAGAATTTAATTCAGAGTAAAGAAAAATATTCTCAAATACTGGCTATAGATTGTCTAACTGATCAATACGTATTATCAGTATGAGGCCACTGGTTGGAGAATAACATTTCTATATTTTAACTATAGTATTGTTGTGCAGGATTAAATTACAAAATTGTGGGGTGGCTAGGTGGCGCAGTGAGTAAGAGCACCGGCCTCGGAGTTGGGATGACCGGGGATGGAAACCGGCCTCAGAAAATGAGCACCCAGACATAACTAATGACTAGCCGTGTAACATTGAGCAAGTTACTTAACCCCAATTGCTTAAAAAAAAATAAAAAGTAAATTACAAAATTGTATTTTAATAATGAATTAGACATATTTTACTTTCCCTACGGTAAGTGGTAAATTATATTTAAATCAAGGGGAGGGGAGTGAGTTGGGGGGAATGTACTGAAGAAAAAAATAATTGTCAGAAGTATTTGATAGAAACTCATATTTACTGAAAAAGAAAATACATAATTAAGAGATCTAAATCTATGGTGTAACTAGATAGCATGTCATCACACAGTTGACTTTTGACATCTAATTTACACCTTAAGTTTAAAAGAATACATTCCAGATGGTTGGAACTGAAAATTGTAACATAGATCTTACAGTTACTTAAAGTTTTCTAAAGTATATTGTAATGAAACTGAAACTCCTGAACTTCCATTATTATGGGGAAAATTCCAGGTGGTGAAATTATGTTTTAATGGAAAAATAAAACAAATATCAGTTTAAATATTTATAAATGCATGTATAGACATACACATGCATATAGATACATATATCTACAATTCTGAATTTCTAGAAATATACAAGGTTAAGTCCATTAGATAACTCCTAAAATGTAGGGGGTCATGCTCTTAATTTCATTTTTCAAAAATATAAATTATAATTATATATAATAACATATATAAATTATAAAAGTATAAATCCTATAATGACCATCTATGTTTTCTATAAACTTTAAACAATGAGAATTAATTTGATATGATTGTAATGGCAATATTTCAGGAGCCTTCTACTCCCTGAAGTCAATTTTCTTCTTACAAATAAAATTTTATTACTGACAAATGTAAATACACTTGAAGCCAAGTATAAATTAAAAAAAGAAAGAAAGAAAGAAAAGAAAAATTTAGAGCTAATGTGTATAGCTCAATGATTGGAGGTATTTCAATTATTTCATGGATTTTTAAATTTTGGATTTTTTTTCCTTAAAACAAATTGGATAAATGGCATTCCCATTATATACTTAATGTTAGATTAATGAAATGAAAATCAACAAAAAATATGGGGGGAAATGGCCAAAAAGACCATTGTGTTCGCCTTCAAATATTGACAAAATTGTGTGGCTTTGCATTGTTGAATCAGACAGGCTATTCTATTCTTACTTGATATTTGTTAATCAACTGTTTGTATAAAACTCATTTGAAGTAAATTTAGGTTCATTCAGTTTATAAAAACTGATTTCCACAAATTGCTTGTTTTCCTTTGCCTCTATGATACCATGTCATCAAATCAGCTGTAACCTTAAAATTGTAATTGGTTACTCTGGAACCACATAGATATAATTTAGAACCTTAATACAAGTCTTTTAACATAATAATTTCTTTTTTTTTTTTTTAAGCAATTGGGGTTAAGTAACTTGCTCAAGGTTACACGGCTAGTCATTTGATTTATACGTGGGTGCTCATTTTCTGAGGCCGGATCTGATCTCGGGTCATCCAAACTCTGAGGCCGGTGCTCTTACTCACTGCGCCACCTAGCCGCCCCTTTAGGGCAATTGGGGTTAAGTAACTTGCCCAAGGTTACACGGCTAGGTTTTTGTTTGTGAGGATTAAGTGTCGGAGGCTGGCTCCGAACTCAGGTCCTTCTGATTCCAGGGCCGGGGCTCTATTCACTGCGCCACCTAGCCGCCCCAACATAATAATTTCTATCAAGAATTAAGTGCAAGTGTTTTCACAAATGTCTGGGTATATTTTAATTCATGAAAAATACTTAAAAGTACACCTACCTAAATTTGTCAGTTTGTCACTAACTGAAGTTTGAATTCTGTGTATCATGATACCACCCAGAAGAACCAATGTATAATTGAATAAAACCTATTAATATCTAATATGTGTGTACACCTATATGCTAGTAATATGAAAGTCTCAAGAAATTTCCTATAGAATTATATTGGTTCTGCAAAAGAATAGGAATATGTGATGAAAGAGAGTAATATTTGTCAGGTTTGGGAGATTTTACTCAGATAGAAATTTAAAGGAACTAGAATTCTGCTTATTATGAGAAAGAACATTTTAATAAATGAAAGTATCATATTGTAGCGGCAAGCACCCCAGCGTCCCCAGGGTGACTGCCAACACAGGTTCTTAGATCTGCTTTTCTAAAGGAAAGGAAGTCAAAATGGGTTAACAATCTTGCTTTAATCAATCAAACGATATCATTTACATAGTTCAGGGGGAAAAGGTCAGCACCCCGAACTTCAGAGTATACAGACAGAAGTTACAAGACAGAGAAATAGATCAAGCAGAGACAGGCTTCCAAACCATCTGACCATTGCATACATCTATACCTAGTCACAGTTACCAGAGATGGAAGCTTCAACATCTGGGTTTTCAAAGCCTGGGGGCTCTCAGTGGCTGCCCAGGGCCTCATCTGGTAAAATCACACAACACTTCTCAAAGAGAGCCCCAAAACAAAGTCTCACATCAGATATTATATAGCCTTCTCCAGGCTCAGAGAAGTTTAACAACCCTTTTGACCCACTGCCCAATCACAAAGTATCTCCTGAAAAACAAGCCTCCCACCATAGGCTCCAGGTGCACTTAACCTAGGGGCAGGGAAGATCTTAAAATTTTACATTCCTATAACACATATCTATATATCAGTATTTATATATGTATATGTATATATGGAGGTATGTGTGTGAATATATATATATGTTTATGCACATGCATGCATGAATACAAACACATATTTTTCATAAGTTAGGAAGTTTTACTAGTAACCTTGACTGGAGTGTTTAATAAGAGTAAGTCAGAGATATCATAGAAGAGATTCTTACATTAAATGGACACTTGGGTTAGATGACCTCTAAGATCTCTTCCACATCTAAGATACTATAATGTATTTTTTTATTCCCTAGGAGACTATGGAGCTATGATTAATTATGTGAAATATAAACTATGTTTTCTAGGTGAGGGAAAGTAGAATCAATATTATCAATTTAGATGAAAATCCTTGGGGCTCCCTGAAGAACACTGAATACTTAAGCTTATTGGTGACCTATCATCACTTGTCACTCTTTTGGCACAATGTCCTTCATTTGAATATATTCTCCCAGGGAGTAATAATAGAAGGAAAAATCAAAGACAGATTTGCCTATATTTTATCATACTCTTTACACAGGTGGTGTAATTCTAGGTCACTAGGAGAACTAGTGCCAGTTATTTTTAAAATGTGGGGGAGTGGGGGTAAAAAAGAAAGAAAAATTAAAAGAAAATCAATTACTATCACTTAAAATCCATTCTTTGCATCGTGATACTAGAGAACCAATTACAGTTTGCTCTAAATCATGGATGGAGATACCCATGAGTTTGGAAAGAGCTGCTAGAACATATAGGATGAGTTCTTCGATATCATGCTTGTTCAGGTGTGAAGAGATGCAGTTATCTACCTAGATGGGTTACCCTTGTCATCCCAAGCTGGGGAGGGAGATAACTGAAAATGTTTTTGTTTGATAATGATAGGAGGGACTTGCCAAAGAGTATCATTCTGTAGGTTGATGGTGAAAAATATTATGCTGAGAGGATCCTAGATGACATTTTTATTTCTTGGGTACAAATTTAAATTTTAAAGAAAAATATCAACCAATAAGTATCTATTAAGGTCTGTTACATGTCAAGAACAGTGCTAGATGGAAGAGACATAATATAGAAAGCTAAACAATACCTAAACTGAAGGAGCTTACATTCTATTGTGTGACAAAACATGTGTGTGTCTGTGTATATACACACACACACATATGTATATGTATATTATATATATATACAAATATATATTTTATATATATGCCTTTATGTATATACTGAATAAATACAATTTAGTAACAAGGTAGTTAAATTCAAGTGACTTAGCGAGGGATCTAGCAATAGGTTGGAAATTGATTAATATTTTATTGTCCTTTCCCTTAATTCAAACTCTTTAATAAATAATTATATAGATTATTTATAATTGATTATAGAGAATAAGACAATCTAATATTAGTATTAGGACCTAATATTCATAGAGGGCTTTAAAAAAACACAATATATTTTACATACATACATACATACGTGTGTGTAATATCTCATTTTAGCCTCAATACATTCCTACAAATACCTTTCAATACTGTTGTTCTCCCCATTTAACAGGTGATAAAACTGAGGATTTAGAGGAGTGCAGTTAGATACCCATTGTCATGCAGCTACTAAGTGTCTAAGACAGGAGAGAAACTCAGGTCTTCCTGTCTCCCAGTCTAGCATTTTCTCTAAGAGGCCATCTAGCTACTTAGTTCTAATACTTTTCTTTATTTTTTGCTTTGTTTTATGTTTATTTTTTTCCTTTCTTTTTTATTTTTTAGTTTACATTATTCATTCCACAAGATTTTGAGTTACAGATTTTCTCCCCATTTATCCCCTATCCCACACTCCAAAATAGCAATCCCACTGAACATCCCATCCCCCAATCTGCTCTCTCCCATATCTTCCCCCATGCCCCCTCCAACTTTCCAGAAGGGAATGGTGGATCTCTATGCCCCAGTGCCTCTTCTATATGAGATAATTTAGTCTGTTCTGTCTCTCCCCATCACCTCTCATTATATTCCTCTCTCACCTCTTAATTTCACCTTTTAAGTATCATCCCTTCCTATTCAATTGGTCCTGTGCCCTCTGTCTATATATACTTGTACACATATATACACACACTCACATATGTATTCATATGCCCATATACCCTCCTATATAGACTTATATATGTATGTATACACATATATGTATATATATATATGTGTATGTGTATATATATATTTCTATTCCCTTTAAATATTCTTATACTGAGAAATGTTTCATAAGTTACTATTATCTTTTTTTTCCATGGAGGAATGTAAATAGTTCAACTTTGATAAGTTCCTTATGATTTCTTTTCCCTGTTTACCTTCTCATGCTTCTCTTGCTTCTTGTATCTGAATGTCAAATTTTCTGTACAACTCTGGTTTTTTCATGAAGAATGCTTGAATGTCCTCTATTGCATTGAATGACCACATTTTCCCCTGAAACATGATACTCAGTTTTGCTGGGTAGGTGATTCTTGGTTTTAATCCCAGCTCTTTTGACCTTTGGAATATCATAATCTAAGCCCTTCTATCCCTCAGTGTAGAAGCTGCCAGATCCTGTGTTATCCTGATTGTGTTTCCACAATGTTCAAATTGTTTCTTCCTGGCTGCTTATAATATTTTTTCCTTGATTTAGGAATTCCAGAACCTGGCTATAATATTTCCAGGAGTTTTCTTTTTGAGATCTTTTTCAGGAGGTGATCAGTGGATTCTTTCAACCTCTGATTTGTCCTCTGGTTCTAAAACATCAGGGCAATTTTCCTTGAGAATTTCTTGAAGGATGATTTCTAAGTTCTTTTTTTGATCATGACTGTTAGATAGTCCAATAATATTTTTTAAAGCTATTGGGGTTAAGTAACTTGCTCAAGGTTACACAGCTAGTTGTTTATGTATGGGTGCTAATTTTCTGAGGCTGGAACTGATCCCAGGTCCTCCTGACTCCAGGGCCAGTGCTGTTACTCACTGCACCACCTAGCCATACCTGTAGTCTCATAATTTTTAAATTATCTCTCCTGGATCTATTTTTCAGGTCAGTCGTTTTTCCAATGAGATATTTCACATTGCCTTCTATTTTTTTTTATTTGTTTGGATCTGTTTAATAGTATCTTGATTTCTTAAAAAGTCACTAGCTTCCATTTGCTCCAATCTAATTCTGAAGGAATGATTCTCTTCGGTGAGCTTTTAAGATTCTTTTTCCATCTGGCAAATTTGGCTTTTTAAGGCATTCTTCTTATCATTGCCTTTTTGAGCCTCTTTTGCCATTTGATATTTTTTAAGGTATAATTTTCTTCAGTCAGGTTGTAGACTCTCACTTCATAATTCTCTTGAATAATTCTCATTTCTCTTCCCAATTTTTCCTCCACTTCTCTTATTTGGTTTTCAAAATCCTTTTTTAAGCTCCTCTGTGGCCTGTAACCAGCTCATATTTTTCCTGGAAGCTTTTGGTGCAGGAATTCTGACTTCCTTGCCTTCCTCCTGTCCCATGCTTTGATCCTTTTTGCACCCAAAATAGGAGTCTAATATTGGATTGCCCTGTTTGCTTTGCTTCCTTTGATTGCTTATGTTGCCACTCAATTACTTGACTTTTGAGCCTTTTGCCACAGTAGAACTCTGCTACCAGAAAGGGCAGCTTTATCCTAAACACTGGGGTTTTCACAGCTCCTGGAGATATTAGTTGGGTGCCCTCTCTGAAACCTCAACATGCTCTGGCAAGCTGGTCGCACACACCAGAACCTCCACCCTAGATAGCAATCCAGATCCAAGCAGGTTAGAGCAAAAGTGATTACCCCTTAGACCGGTTGCTTGGTACCTCTACAATCTGCAGGCCTGGGGCTCTGAAGCAGCCGCATGGTGGGAGGTTGCAGGGCTGTGGAGCCACAACTTCTTCTCTTCCTGGGGGCAAAGGCCGGATCGCACTCCTGAACTCCCTGTTCCTGCAAAGTCTACACTGACTTCTCACTTTGTTTTTGGCATCTATTGATAATTCTGGAAACCACCACAGCTGCTGGTGGTCTGAAGTCCCTTCTGCTGGTGGCTGGTCAGGATGCTCTGAGGCTAAAACCTCAGGCTCATGTGGGGCTGGGCTCAGCTCCCAGAGTGCTGTGCTGGCTGCTTCCTGCCCATCTGCCAGGCTGTCTTCAGTGGGAGGTTAGCTTCTCTCTATTGTTTTGTGGGTTCTGTAGCTCCAAAGTTTGTCTAGAGTTGTTTTTTACATGAATTGGAGGAGGTGGAAGTGGGAGCCCCGTGGACATCCTGTTTCTACTCCGCCATCTTGACTCCACTCCCCTCTAATACTATCCTTAATGTTGGTGCCATAATATTTCAATAGGAGTGAAATGTCTCAAAGTCAGTGCTGTAGTGCTCCTTCACCAATCTCTGAATGGGACATAACATTAACTTGATTTTATAGTGACTATTTCATGTTAAAGTCTCACTTTGTTTATACCTTTTAACCACCTAGGCTAATGAAAGCCATCTATTCATCTGATAAACAAACAAGTAAAAGCCATAGATTTACTACCTACAGTTGGCAGAAGTACTTCTTGGTTTTTGTTGTTGTCTATGTGTGTGAATGTTGTGGTCCTCAAAGTATGGTTCTGAAGGTACTCCATGCAAACTCTTGAATGATTTCTAGTATTTCAAAGTATTTTATCATACACTATATTACTAAAAATATCCAACTATATCTTTATAGGGATCCCTGATCTCATTGGTGTGAGCTGTCTTTCCCTTCTTACAGATTACTTTATCTCCCTACCTCTTTGCCTGTTGAATTCTTTCTGTAAACATTCCCTAGACATTCTGTCTAAAGTGTTGTACATATTCCCCTGATTCTTTTCATAACTTGATGGTACAAGTACAATATTCCGTTTGACCTTTTATGTCTCCCAGTCTTACGTCATAGTTGTCTTATCTCTTTACTTTGTCATAGGTATTATTTCTAACAATTAAAAAATTTTGTCACCATATGTTGTTGTCTTGTTGTTCTTCATTTTTTTGTTTTCAAAGGGGGCCAGTAACATCACAAGATTATATCTTGACTTGCATGTGAATTGGATTTAAGTGAGACAGAGTCACACAATGTCTTCAGGCTCACTCTCTTTTCCATAGTCATTATTTCCAGTGGCAAGACTAGGGGAAGGTAACCTGCAGCCTCAAGGCCACACATGACCCTCTGTGTCTTCAAGTGTAGTCATTTGACTGAATCCAAACTTCACAGAACAAATCCTTTTATTTTTATTTGTTGAGCTCCAAATTTTCTCTCCACCACCACTCTCCCCCCACTCCCACATTGCCAACATGCAATCTGATACAAGTTGTATATACACCTTCACATTAAGTGTTAATCAAGTTGTAAAGAAGAGTTATAACCAATGGGATGAATAACAAGGAAGAAGGAACAAAATAAAAGAAAACAAAAAAGAGAAAAAATTAGTTCATTTCAATCTACATTCATAATCTGTAATTCTCTGAATGTGGATGGCCTTTTACAACAAATCCTTTTATTAAGGACTTCTGGGAAGTTTGGATTTAGTCAAAGGGCCTCAAGATCACAGGTTCCCCAATCCTTGGGCAAGACAAAAGTCAGGATACCTAGTGGTGGTCCAAGATTCAGTGGATGACCTTGGTATCTTTGATGTCTGACCAAATTCTAAGAGCTCCATAGTGCCTGCTTCAGTTGCCTTCATGGCCGCTGGAACAAATTTTTCCCATCTGCCTATTCTACGAGGAGAAGTCTTCACATCCTTGGGGTAGACAACCTCCGACCCAATTCACTGATGGATTTGAAACCAGTCAGTTATGCTCATCCTGGTTTAGTGTATCTACCAAGACAGTATTACCAGGATGTGGCCATTGCCCAGGATAAAACTTCTTCGAGCCACAGGACTCTAAATGCATGCCAAGCAAGCCTTTACATCAGAGGTGCTAGTTCTCCCTGAACATATCAGATATAGCGGTGAACATAGCTGTCTTCTGGGTCACCATAGAGGATTGGCTTCAATGAGAGAAGTTAAATCTAGTCATGTGGAGATTCCCCATTGACCCAGAAAATATACTTAACTTGAGGTCCATGAACTTAAAAGAAACATGATAATAATATTTCAGAATGATTGTTTTTATTTTTGTAATCATAAGTAATTTATTTTATGCACTAAACAACATTATTCTGAGAAGAGGTCCATAGGCTTCACCTTGCTCCTCAAAGGTATTATGACATAGGAAAGGTGGGGAACACTTTTTCTATAGGGAGAGTGATTCAAAGATCCTGTAAACTCCATTTATAGATTAGGAGAATTTCTGAAATTAACATCTTACACCAAAATCCCTAGAAGACTACTAGCCTGGGAAATTAATCAGGGTGAACAGGGGACTCCACATCAACCTTCTGCCCCTTTCATCACACACACACACACACACACACACACACATACACACCTATGTTTATATCATGTGCGTATAATTTCTAAGATGATTATTTCCTGCAACTTGTGTTGTTTCCTCCAAAGTATCTTTTTTTGTTTTCTATTCACTCTGGTAAATGTGAGGTTTCAAGAATAACTTGTCACTTTAAAGCATGCGCCTATTGACTCTCAAATCTAAGAATACAAGTGACAATTAAAAGGTGGAATTTTGCTTTGCTGTTCACTGATTCCACAGAACTTATGCATACACACATTTATATGTATATTTATATATCATATATATGCATACATATGCATATATACACACATATGTGTATGCATATGTATATACACATATATAAATGATACTTTATAGGAATGCCTATAGAAATTTCATTACAAAAATTTAAGTCTATTAAGAACAAATATATTTACCCTGAGCAAAACAACATTAAAAAAATAGACATCTCATTGCTTGCACAGGGCATAAATATTTGCTTTTCTTCTCTGCAAATAGCAACAGTCTGTCAAATATGTAGGTATAATAAATAAGGTAACTATCATAATAGGTCATCACCTGCAGAATGACTAAATGCTACACGGACTCTTCGAGAAGGTATAGTTAAAAATTGCTGTCAAGACAAATGTCTCTTCTGTTTTGTTCTCCAATATAATGGTGTTCATTTTTGCAATACATTTAAAGGTACACAACTGTAGCTATAGCAACGTGAGGAAGATCACTTTGTTTCCTAAAGCACATGGAGCCCTGTAACTAGGCAGCAGCACATTTCTTGAGTTCTGTTGTGCTGTGCATTTGAAATAAGGAACCAGTTTTCAGTCTCAATTCTTCTCTCCTGAAATTGGAATATAGCTATTTCATTTTAATATGGAAAATGTGTCAAATTACCATAGTGCAGTGGAAGGGTCTTCTATATTTGGGTGTCTTATATTTTTTATACTAATTCAACATATTTATTTTGCAGTCAATAATTGTATATAAAAAGATACTGTAAGTATTCTGTACACAGAGGAGGTGAAGCTGTTTGGGACATTCAAGGCATTATCTGGCTAAGTGAAATATCTGACTCTATTTTAGACATCTGCCATGACCATAGTTTGTAAAATTGGGTAAAGTGATAAATGATATCCCTGTTTACCCAAAGAGGTAAGTGGAAGAGTCAGTTGACTTTGAGATTTATTGTTGAAACATAAACTTCAGCTTCCACATAGAATGAAGAAAGGTACATAAGTGCAGAGCTGTGAGAAGGGATTTTGGGTCACAATTTATTCCCTGTTCCAGTTAGTGATTTGAAGGATATTTTAGCAAGTGACCAACACTTTATTGGACAAACTCTCCTTCAATATAATGACAGAACTTCTCTCTTAAACGCTATATGAGAGGAAGTAGTATTTTTTTTTATAATGAAGACAGGGAAGCATGAAAAAGCAAAATGGAGTACTGGATAGAGATGTTCTTGAAATTAGGAAGACTTAGTTTCAAGCTCTGGCCAAACAAGTACAGGGTCTGTGGTCCTAGACAAGTCAGCTTGGTGCTTCAGTGTGCAAAGACAATTCTGCAAGCCTTTAGCTACCACATTTAGAACCATCAGATTCGGATCTGCTTTGGTACAGAGAGTTTCTTTTTCTGGAGTTCCTATGCTAATGAAATAACAAGTCTGGCCCACAAAGAAAAAAAAAAGAGAGATGAAATGTATGAACTTTTCATTCAATAAAATCATATATACACAAAAAGGTGACTTCTTGAGAATGGAGATATAATTTTTAACAATAATCCTAGTTAACGATTCAGACAAAATGAGAATTGCTGCATGTACAGAAGGTTCTAGGTTCTAGGGGATGCCTTGCCCCCCAGGAAAAACAAACAGACAAACAAAACAAAGAAAAACAATCAAATCAATTGACAGAGATAAATAGGTGGAGACACAGGGAGACAGAATGACAGAGACAGAGAAATGAGATATGCAGAGAGAGAGAGAGAGAGAGAGAGAGAGAGAGAGAGAGAGAGAGAGAGAGAGAGA
>WOXC01001747.1:0-63295 GCA_011680675.1 Gymnobelideus leadbeateri
TCCCCAAATCATCACAAAGGAGGGCTTGGTGAGATAGTGGACACCAGGCCTAGTTTACTAAAAAGTGACATTGTTTGGGGAGGTGGGCCCCAGGGGAGCTGCATGTCCACTTTCACCAGTCCCTCCTTTGGTAATCTTCAAGTTGGGATGGTTAAGGGGAGGAGGTCCAGGCAAAATGGGGGAAGGGGTGGTCCTAGACTGTCAAGAAGGCCCTTCCTCTGGTTTCTTATTTGCAGTTACTTGAATAAAAATCAATTCCTTTTTTTTTCTGAAAAAAAAAACTGCTTGGATCTGGATAACTGTGTTGGGTAGAGGTCCTGGGGTGTGTGACCAGTTAGCTAGAGCATGTGGAAGCTTCAGAGAGGACAGCAGAGTAACAGCTCTGGCAGCTGAGAAAACCCCAGCGATTTGGAACAGAGCTTTCCTTGCTGAAAGCAGAATTCTACTGTGGTAAATAGCTCAAAAATCAAGTGATTGAGTGACAACATGAGTAAGCAAAGGAAGCAAAGCAAGCTCAGCAATCCGACATTAGACTCCTATTTGGGGGACAAAAAGGATCAAAGCATGGAACAGGAGGAAGACAAGGAAGTCAGAACTGCTGCACCAAAAGCTTCCAAGAAAAATATGAATTGATTACAGGACATAGAGGAGCTTAAGAAGGATTTTGAAAACCAAATAAGAGAAGTGGAGGAAAAATTGGGAAGAGAAATGAGAATGATGCAAGAAAATCAGGAAAAGAGTGTCAACCACCTGACTGAAGAAAATAACACCTTAAAAAATAGACTAACTCAAATGGCAAAAGAGGCTCAAAAAAGCAATGAGGAGAAGAATGGCTTAAAAAGCCAAATTTGCTAGATGGAAAAAAGAATCTCAAAAGCTCTCTGAAGAGAATTATTCCTTCAGAATTAGACTGGAGCAAATGGAAGCCAGTGACTTTATGAGAAATCAAGATGCTGTTAAGCAGATCCAAACAAATGAAAGAATAGAAGGCAATGTGAAATATCTCATGGGAAAAATCACTGACCTGGAAAATAGATCCAGGAGAGATAATTTAAAAATTATTGGACCACCTGAAAGCCATGATAAAAAAAAATCTTGAAATCATCTTTCAAGAAATTCTGAAGAAAAAATTCCCTGATGTTTTAGAACCAGAAAGCAAAATAGAGGTTGAAAGAATCCACCAATCATCTCTTGAAAATATCCCAGAAAGAAAAGTCCTGGGAATATTATAGCCATGTACTGGAGTTCCCAGATCAAGGATAAAATGTTACAAGCATCCAGGAAGAAACAATTTGAATATGGTGGAAACACAATCAGGATAACACAGGATCTGGCAGCTTCTACACTGAGTGATTGAAGGGCTTGGAATATGATATTCCAGAGCTCAAAGGATCTTGGATTAAAACCAAGAATCACCTACCCAGCAAAAGTGAATATCATGTTTCAGGACTTTCAAGCATTCATGATGAAAAAACCAGATTTGAACAGAAAATTTGACATTCAAATACAAGAAGCAAGAGAAGCATGAGAATTTAAATAGGGAAAAGAAATTACAAGGAACTTATTAAAATTGAATGATTTACATTCTTACATGGAAAATGATAATTGTAACTCATGAAACTTTTCTCAGTATGAGAATAGTTGAAGGGAATATAAATGTGTATATACATACATACATATGTCTATATAGGAGGGTTCATGGGCCTATGAATACATATGTGAGTATGTGTATATATGTGTACAGGTATACATAGACAGAGGGCACAGGACCACTTGAATAGGAAGCTATGATACTTAAAAGGTGAAATTAGGAGGTGAGAAGGGAATATGAGACGAGATGGGGAGAGACAGAATGGGGTGAACTATTTCATATAGAAAAGGCAAGAGAAAACTATTACAATGGAGGGGAAAAACAAGAAGGCAAAAGTGAATGAGTCAACCTTACTCTCATTGAATTTGGCTTAGGGAGGGAGTGATATACACACTAAATAGGGTATCTCACCCTGCAGGAGAGTAGGGGGTAAGGGGATGAGATGGGTATGATGGAGGGGAGGGGTAGCTTGGGGGGAGGGAAGTTGGAAGCACACACTTTTGAAAAGGGATGTGGTCAAAGTAAATAATAGAACAAGTTGGGGGTGGATAGGATGTTTTGGATAGCTATACATGTAGAACCTATATTGAATTGCTTATCTTCCCTGTAAGCCTGGGTGACGACAGAGGAAGGAAAAGAATCTGGAATTCAACGTTTTAAAATCAAATGTTTAAAAATATATATTATTAGTATTATTTTTTAAAAAGAAGAAAAATGGGGCGGCTAGGTGGCGCAGTGAGTAAGAGCATCGGCCTCGGAGTTGGGATGACCCGAGATCGAAACCGGCCTCAGAAAATGAGCACCCACACATAAATAATGACTAGCCGTGTAACCTTGAGCAAGTTACTTAACCCCCATTGCTTTAAAAAAAAAAAGAAGTAAAATGGTTTTCAACAATGCCTAACAAAAAAGTTTTCTATAAGGATCATATATTTCCATTAGATCATAGATCTAAAATTGGTGATTCATTGGGTCCAATTTTCCAGTTGAAAAAAAAAAAAAGTCCCACAGAGTTCAAATGACTTTCCCAGGATCATATAGCTAGTCCACTTCTAAATCATAGTAAGTCAGCATTTTCTGTCTCCAGAGCCAGTGCTCTATTTACAACTCTATGAGGTCTCTTTCCAGAATGATATTATGTTGATTTCAGCTGTCATGAGTCAAAGATTGTTCAAAATTGGCAACATGAACAAAGTCTATGTTTTAGTCTTTACATATTTTCATTTTGCTTATGTGACAACGACTGGCACATTTAAAGGATGTCTCAGATGGCATTTGCCCACATAGAGAGACTGAGAGACAGTTCCATGGAGAGACTTAAGCATGTATGAACATTCTGTAACTAGTTCTGGTCTGCTAATTATTTGGTTAGGAGAAACCTTTTTTTTTTTTTTTACATTTGCAAAAAATGTGTACTTTTATTTAATCAGTTTTCATATTCTAGATCCTTGAGGGATAGAGCATCACTCGGATCCTGTGTCCAATGGCCTTAGCAGGAAGATTGCTTCTGAACTTGGCTCGAACCATTCCACTATTTCCATGGGCCCGAGTAACTTTCCCCCAGATAACTCTTGTTCTGTTTGGTTTCCCACCAGGAGTTACTGTGTTGTTTTTGGCTTTGTATACATAAGCACATCTCTTTCCCAAATAGAATTCGGTTTCATCCCGTGCATAGACGCCTTCAATTTTCAAAAGAGCAGTATGTTCCCTCTGGTTTCGTAGGCCTCTCTTGTAGCCAGCAAAAATGGCCTTGGACCACAGTCTTCCAGACATTTTGCTGTTCTAGAAGTCCTGTTTCCAGCAGGCCTCCACAGCTCCAAGATGGAGGAAAAAGCGGAGAAACCTTTTTGAGTGACTCAGAATTGAAGGTGTTTTCAGTTCTGATGAGTGCCTTGACCATTCCTTTTGTCTGCCTCTCTTGGTTTGACTCTTTCCTTCCCTGACAGCAATTGGTGAGATACAATGCTGTAAGGAAAGAGGCTTTATGGCCCTGTGAAAATAGGTCTTGCTCTTTTTGCCCCCAACTTTATTCTTTTTTTTTTTTAAGGAAGGAACTGGAGATTCTAACAACACGAGTTTCAAAAACTTAGAAGAACCAGCAAATTGGGTGTTGCAGTGTCCTGGAGTAACATTGGGTTTTGCAGCCTTCTCAGCAGTAATGATCAAAGGGTCAAGGAGAGATGTTCTGAAATTATTTTCTGTACCCAGCCCAGGGGTAACTGAGACTTATCGGAAAATGATGCCACATTTGGACACAAACTTGATGGGACCATTGTTATCTAGAAATTGAAATGAGTCTGGGTCCACTCTTCCCAGAGATCAAGTTGTGATAATTGCTTCTGAGTTTTGGGGAAAATATTTGTTCTTGCTATATCTTTCAAAGTAAATATCCCTTTGTCAAAACTAATCCATGCCAAATGTGGTACTAGGAAACTAGTGTACCTAAGGTTGCGGGGAGCTGAAAGACAACCAATGGGTCCTCCATCCATTCAAAGTAAAGAATAGACACCCCAACCTAAGAACTTTGAAGTCATATGTACCCTGCTTTGTTCTAGTATCATGGCCCAGGGTTTATTCTTTACACTTACAGTTCTCTTTTCTAACTTTAAATGACTTTTAAAACTGCTTATATCATATCTTTTCCCCATGAAAAGTAATTTTGCTGATCTGAACTCAGCATTACAACTGCAAAGAAATAATTAAATTCTAAATGATAATTCTTCATTTATTTATGAGATTATTACCTTCTGCTTCTGAGGAATTCAGAAATAGTGGACTGCGTTTGTCATGGTGTCTGTTGCTCCTGGCATATCTAAAGGGATTCAGATCCCTGTAATTGAAAAGTTTTGCATTTTTCCGCTTTATATTTATTACATTCTAGTCATGGAGTTGACTGGAGACCAGACCATAATGGAAGTTGTGGGGTAGGCTGGAGGTGAGAAGAGTCAAAACAGTTGATCACCCTGATCATCCCATGTAGGTACTTAGCTCAATGACACTCTGAACATAATAGATGACTATTGGGATACATTATGCACAGAGAACTGCGTGGATTATTAAAGGATGCTAATGTTTTCAGTTCCACAATGACTTGGGAACATGTTTTTAATAAGTTTGAGGCCATCATGAGGTAATGTGATTAAATCTGCTAGCAGGCAGACCACTTCCTGAAGAAACAAAATTCATAAATATTAAAACTTTTCTTCTATTTCCAACATTTCTCCTGTAGGACATCTATGCCAAATTAGTGTTCTATTGGGAAACTTTCTCATCCTCTCTAAATGCCTTACAGGAAGACAAATTATTTGTTTACTTTAAAAAAATTCTGACTCATAGAAAGATATTTTTTAAACACTAGTCTCTCTTCCTTCCTCTTATTGCTTATTCTTATTCTTCCTCCCTTCCTCTTATTTCAGTCTACTTTAAGTATTGTACAGCCTTCACAAAGCTTCATTTGTGGATTTGTTGTTTAATGTACTTTCTTACTATTGCAAATAAGTAAATGAATTACATATGTAAACTGCATATAATATATTCATATGGTAAATTACAGAGGTCTTCAGTGTCCCTAAGGTTCCATTGGAAACAGAGTCCCATCTTTTACCAGTGTTACTGTATGGCAGTAAGAAATAGCATACAACAGCCTTCGAATAATTGAAAATGAATATCAGAAAGAGGGCAATGGAAAGTCTTATAGTGTGTGAGCAGGTAGCAACATACAACCAATGATGAATTTTGAAGAGAAATGGAATAAAGGATGTCACCAAAGTATTGTATGACAGAAAGAGAAGATGAGTTGGTCAAATGGCAAGGATAAGGGTTGATTCTGGTCAGCCAGAGTGCTTCTCTAATAGAATCCTCACAATATCAGGATGACTCAGAAAGGGTCCCCTGTATGTTGGGTAGACACCTTATTGTTAACCTATGGGAAGCTATGGACAAGTGTTGTATAGGTTTGAATTAGTTGTAATCTGTCTTCTTGGAGACAGGGCTTGAAACTATGAGATGCATTCAAGTTTTTGAGTATCATATATGTAAAGTGATAGGATAATATATGCTCGAGGGACCCAGAGGCCAAATTATTCAACCTCTTCATTTTACAGATGAGGAAGCTGAAGGTAGAGAGCTACTGAAGCCAACTATATGCCAATTACTGTGCTAAATGTTTTACAAATATTACTTCATTTGGTCTTCAAAAAACCCTAGAAAGTAGGTGCTATTATTATACCAATTTTATAATTGAGGAAAATGAAGCAGGCACAGGTTGCTACTTGCTCTGGGGTGCATAGCTAGCAAGTATCTGAGGTTGGATTTGAAATGATATCTCCCTGAATATATGCCCAGTGTTCAATTCACTTTGAAACCTATTTGGATTCATTTGTACATTTTGGGAAACAGAGGATAAGAGGAAGATTAGTAAGCTCAACACAAACCAGATCGAATTCTGATGGAGAAATCCAAGAAAAAATAATAGTGACTCACTTTTCTAGCCTACACTAGCATAGAGAGACAAACAGAAGTCTGTGGATATTGGGGGTGGGGTTCAGGAGTGCTCTAGAGAGCTGGCTGTGCACATAGATAGACTGTGCACAAGGGTAAGAGGAAATTTGGAAGAGGCTAGTTTGGCTTGTCCTGAATGCAGAGTACATGAAGGAAAATTATATGATATAAGACTTGAAAGTTTGGATATTGGAAGATATCCAATATTTGTGGAGGCCCACAAATTTCATGATTGTGAGGTAATACTTTATTCAATAGGTGCTATGAAGACTTATGAGCAGCTAAAGATATCATATTGTCCCAAAGCTACTTCTTTTAAAATGTGACCAAGAACTAGGCATAGACCAACATATACCACTAATCCATGTGACACCATCAGCACTTAATAATTAAGATGCACCATAGTTCTTTGGCCTATAAATGGCTTTCAGGACATCATAAAACTGCTTTGGATTATTATTATCAGCATATAACTGAATCCATCTGCCTTCTTACTGAGCCAGGAATCCTGCATCTCTCTAAGCTTTGCTTGTACTTTACTTTTTTTTAATGCTTTATTAACTTCTGGTTTACTTTATTCATTTCTGCCAGATTTTGTGTTACAAAATTTCTCCCCATTTTTCCCCTACCCACCTCTCCAAAATAGCAGTCCCCCAGGATATCCCCTCCTCTTATTTCCCAATTACATGTAAAGTAGTATTAATAATAGTATATATTTAAACATTTGGTTTTAAAATTTTGAATTCCAGATTCATTCCTTTCCTACCTTGTCACCCAACCTTACTGGGAAGATAAGCAATTCAATATAGGTTATACATGTGTAGCTAATGCAAAACATTACCATAGTACATATATTGTAGAAGACTGATAATATTTCCCTCCCTCCTATCCCACCTCCCACTTGTTCTATTCCCTACTTTGGTCCTGTCCCTTTTCAATAGTGTGTGCTTCCATCTTCCTTTCCCCCCCTCAGCCTGCCCTCCCTTCCACCATCCCCCCTCTCATCCCCTCCCCCCCTACTCTCCTGTAGGGTGAGGTACCCTATTTCATGTGTATGTCATTCCCTCCCTGAGCCAAATTCAATGATTATAAGGTTGACCCATTCTCTTATGCCTTCCTGTTCTTCCCCTCCATTGAACCCATTTTACCTTGCCTCTTCTATATGATATAGTTTGCCCCATTCTGTCTCTCCTCATCTCCTCTCATTATATTCCTCTCTCACCTCTTAATTTCACCTTTTAAGTATCATCCTTTCCTATTAAATTGGTCCTGTGCCCTCTATCTATGTAGACCTGTAAACATATATATATATGCATATATATATACATTCACATATATATTCATAAACCTATATGCCCTCTGATAAAGACTATATATATATATATATATATATATACATATATATATATATATGTTAAACTATTTTCATACTGAGAGAAGTTTCATCAGTTACAATTATCATTTTTCCATGTAGGAATGTAAATATTTCAACTTTGATAAGTTCCTTTTGATTTCTTTTCCCTGTTTACCTTCTCATGCTTCTCTTGCTTCTTATATCTGAATGTCAAATTTTCTATTCAACTTTGTTTTTTTCTTCAAGAATACTTGAAAGCTATTCCACTGAATGACCATATTTTTCCCTGAAACATGATACTGTTTTGCTGGGTAGGTGATTCTTGGTTTTAATCCTAGCTCCTTTGACATCCAGAATATCATATTCCAGGCACTTTGATCCCTCAGTGTAGAAGCTGCCAGATCCTGTGTTATCCTGATTGTGTTTCCACAATATTCAAATTGTTTCTTACTGACTGCTTGTAATATTCTTTCCTTGATCTGGGAATTCTGGAACCTGGCTATAATATTCCTAGGAGTTTTCTTTTTCAGATCTTTTTCAAGAGGTGATCTGTGGATTCTTTCAACCTCTATTTTGCTTTCTGGTTCTAAAACATCAGGGAAGTTTTACCTGAGAATTCCTTGAAGGATGATTTCTAGGTTCTTTCTTTGATCATGGCTTTTAAAAAGTCCAATAATTTTTAAATTATCTCTCCTGGATCTATTTTTCCAGGTCAGTGGTTTTTCCCATGAGATATTTCACATTGTCTTCTATTCTTTAATTTGTTTGCATCTGTTTAAGAGCATCTTGATTTCTCATCAATTCACTAGCTTCCATTTGCTCCAATCTAAATCTGAGGTAATGATTCTCCTCAGTGAACTTCTGATATTGTTTTTTCCATCTGGCAAATTTAGCTTTTTAAGGCATTCCTCTACTTATTGCCTTTTTGAGCCTCTTTTTCCATTTGAGTTAGTCTATTTTTAAGGTGTTATTTTCCTCAGTCATGCTTATGACTCTCTTTTCATGATTTTCTTGCATCATTCTCATTTCTCTTCCAAATTTTTCCTCCACTTCTCTTATCTGATCCTTAAGTTCCTCTATAGCCTGTAACCAGCTCATATTTTCTTTTGAAGGAGTTCTGACTTCACTGTATTCCTCTCCATGCTTTGATGCTTTTTGTCCCCAAAATAGGAGTCTAATGTTGGATACTTCTGTTTGTTTTGCTTCCTTTGCCTGGTCATGTTGCCACTTAATTACTTTACTTTTGGACTTTTTGCCACAGTAGGACTCTGCCACCAGACAGGGGAGCTTCTGTCCCAAACACTGGAGTTTTCTCAGCTTCTGGAGCTATTAGCTGGGTGCCCTCTCTGAAGCCCCAACATGCTCGGGTCATACACCCCAGGACTTCAACACCAGACTGCAATCCAGATCCAAGAATGTTAAAGCAAAAGGGATTACCCCTCAGACTGGTTGCCTGATGCCCCCACAGACTGCAGGCCAAGAGCTGAAGCTGCAACATGGCCCTGGCTGCAGGAGGTATCTCAGCAGTTTCTCGCCCGGGGGGCAAAAGCCAATGCTCTTCCAACTACTGGTCCCAAAGTCCACAGTGCACTGATCTCTCACTTTGTCCTCAGCATCTATGTGTTGATAATTTTGGAAACGGCCACAGCTGCTGGTGTTCTGGGGTCCCTCTAGCCAGTGTTTGGTTAGGCCCACCCTGGGGCTAAAACCTCTGACTTATGTAGGCCTGAGCTCTGCTCCCAGAGCGCTGTGCTGGCTGCTCCCTGCCGGGCTGCTGGGCTATCCTCAGAGGGAGGTTAACTTCTCTGTGTCATTTTGTGGGTTCTGTAGCTCCAATGTTTGTTTAGAGTTCCCCTTTATATGAATTGGGGAAGGTGGAAGCTGGTGCCCTGTGGAAGTCCTGTTTCTACTCTGCCTTCTTCTGCCCCCTGTACTTTAGTTTTGATGGAATTAAATGCTGCCTTCTGGTAGATGGATGAACTATCCTGCTGGTAAACCCTGTGGAGTTCTCATTTTTCATTTAGCAGCTTCTGAATTTCCCCATCATTTTCATCAAACCAGTCTTTGTGTTTGTGAGTATTCTCACCCAGATGAGCAAATGCAGTGCTATTCACCAAATGTCGGAAAGCTTTCATGCTCCACTGATGCCAGCTGTGCAATGGTTCAGCTTTTTCTCCAAATTAGCAACAAACTGTTCCCATTCAGATAAGGGCTCTAATTTGCTGACATTAATTCTTCTGGTAGCCATTTTGCCTTGTGTATGCCACTTTTGTTGAATGTGAATATTTAGCTTGGAAAGGATAAGTCTATCATCAGTCCAGCACTCTGCACCACACATTGCCTTCTCCATTCTCACCTTCCATATGTCTCTTCTCTATAATCACATAGTCTGTTAAATATCAATGTTTTCTGTGAGGGTGCATCCATGAAATTTTATTGGATTTAGGTAAATGCAAGGCAGTGTTGGTGATGAGAAGGTCATGAGATGCACAATTCTTCAGTAGTAAGTGACCACTGCAGTTGCTGTTTCCAATTTCATTCCTTCCTAGGACTCCTTGCCAAATATGGTAGTTTGAGGCTACTCTAGCATTAAAATCACCCAGAATTGTAAACTTGTCTTCTTTTAATACATTGATGATAACAGTCTCCATTAGCCACCACCACAGCATGCATCCATGGAACCATCAGTTATAGCAAATGGAGAAGTTTTGAATGCTGTGGATGTTTACTTTAGTAGTGTACTTTACAAAGATCTACAAATTGATAATGAGGTTGAAGTTCTGAAGGAAAGTATAGGGGAGAAGAGGTATTAGATTGACTACCAAACTGAAGGCCTACAGAGCCATTCTGCTGACTTCATTGTTGTATGCCTGTGAAATCTGGACAGTATACCAGCACCATGCCAGGAAACTTGAATTGTCTTGGGAAGATTCTGAAGATCACCTGGCAGGATAATTTACCAGACACTGAGGTCCTTTCTCAAACTAAACTACCAAGCATTCAAACTCTATTTCAGAGAGCATAACTCCAAAGGGCTGGTCACATTACTCAAATGGCAAAATATACATTTGCCAAGAATACTGGTTTGTGGAGAACTCACATAGAGCAAGCATTCACATGGTGGTCAGAAGATGCAAGGACACTCTCAAGGTCTCTTAATAACTTTTGAATTGATTCTGTGACATGGGACACACTGGCATGGGACCACTCAGCATGGCATGCCCACATTGCAGAAGGTCTTGTGCTCTATGAGCAAAGCATAATTGAAACAGGTCAAAGGAAACACAGAATGAAGCAATTTAGAATATCCACCCCAAATGTTCATACGGCCTGTTGGCATCTGACCTGTAGTAGAGCATTCCAAGCTTATATTGGTCTCATCAGCTACAGTTGGACATATTGAAACTTGACTCTAGCATAATTATGTTATTTTGGTCCTCTTTGAGAATTAAGTCAACAATCAACTAACCAACATCTTATACTAAGATGAGGTCAAAATGATACATGATATAGATATAAAGGGTGATACCATAAGCAAATTAGGAGAGAAAAGAATAGTTTGCCTGTCAGATCTATGGAGAAAGGAAGAATGTATGACCAAATAAGAGATAGAGAACATTATGAAAAGCAAAATGAATAATTTTGATTATGTTAAATTAAAAAGGTTTTATACAAAGTCAGTGCAACCAAGATCAGAAAAGAAGTAGAAAATCAGGAAACAATTTTTATATCCAGTGTCTCTGATAATAGCCTCATCTTTAAAATATATAGAAAACTGAGGCAAATTTATAATAATACAAATCATTCCCCAGTTGATAAATGGTCAAAGGATATGAATAGGCAGTTTTCAAATGAGGAAATTAAAGCTATCTATAGCCATATGAAAAATGTTCTAAATCACTATTGATTAGATAAATGCAAATCAAAACTCTGAGGTACCACATCACACCTATCAGATTGACTAACATGATAAAACAGCAAAATGACAAATGTTGGAGAAGATGTGGGGAAAATTGGAACACTAATGAATTGTTGGTGAAGTTGATCCAACTTCTGATCCAACTGTTCTGGAGAGCAATTTGTAACTATGTCCGAAGGGCTATAAAACTGTGCATATCCTTTGATCCAACAATATTACTTCTAGGGCTATATCTCAAAGAGATCATATGAATACGAAAAGGACCCACACGCATAAAAGTATTTATGGCAGCTCGCTTAGTGGTGTCCAAGAATTGGAAATTGAGCCTTTTGTGAGTTGGTGGGGCTGGAGGCAGCAGCACCATGAAGGCCTCAGGCACCCTGAGAGAGTATAAGGTAGTTGGGCGCTGCCTGCCCACTCCCAAGAGCCCGGTGCTGCCTCTGTATCACATGCGGATCTTTGCTCCCAATCATGTCATGGCAAAGTCCCGGTTCTGGTACTTCATGTCCCAGCTGAAGAAGATGAAGAAGTCTTCTGGAGAGATTGTGTACTGTGGCCAGGTTTTTGAAAAGTCTCCTCTTAGAGTGTAGAACTTTGGCATCTGGCTGCGTTATGATGTACAGGGAGTACAGGGACCTGACCACTGGTGCTGTCACTCAGTGCTACCAAGATATGGGAGCCCATCATCGTGCCTGAGCCCACTCCATCCAGATCATGAAAGTGGAAGAAATTCCTGCCAGCAAATGCTGTTGGCCCACAGTCAAGCAGTTTCACGACTCCAAAATCAAGTTCCCTCTGCCCCAAAGAGTTCTGCGTCGTCAGCACAAACCACGCTTTACTACCAAGAGGACCAACACATTCTTCTAAGTTTAGAGACAATGAGATACCTATTTGATTTAAATAAATTTCTCAATTGGAAACCAAAAAAAAGAATCGGAAATTGAGGTGATGCCCATCATTTGGGGAATGACTGAAAAAGTTATGGTATATGAATGTGTTCAAATACTATTGTTCCATATGAAATGATGAGCAGGTGGATTTCAGAAAAACCTGGAAAGACTTGCATAAATTAATGCTGAGTGAAGCAAGCAGAACCAGGAGAACATTATACATAGTAACAGCAACATTGTATGATGATTAACTTTGATAGACTTAGCTTTTCTCAGCAATGCAGCGATCTAGTGAGAAAATTCCAATGAGAAAACTCATGATGGAAAATGGTGTCCACATCCAGACAAAGAACTATGAATTCTGAATGCAGATCAAAGCATACTATTTTCTCTTTTTTTTGTTGCTTTTTACTTATTTTTCTTTCTCATGGTTTTTCCCTTTTCTTCTGATTCTTTTTCACAACATGATTAATGTGGAAATATGCTTAATATGATTGTATGAGTATAGCTTATATCAGATTGCTTGCTGTATTTGGGGAGGGGAGAGGAAAGGGATGGGGATTAATTGAGAATTCAAAATCTTATAAAAATGAATGTTGAAAATTAAAAATAAATGAATTAATAAAATATGGCTAAGAAAATTTGAATATATAGTTATTCTAAAATTATGTCAGGAGTGCCAATAATGTCTCTTCCATTATGGTCAGGAAGATCCTCCAGTAAAGGGCTTGGGAGGCAGGCTACCCTTCTTATTTCCTGGCTCATACTAAAACTATCCTACTTATAGTCCCTCTTCCCACCATGGTCACAGAGGCCCCTGCTCCTTGCTATCAGTAATAAGTACCTTAAGTCAGGAGAATACATATTTAAGAGGTTTTAGGAAATTTTATAAATGCATTAGCCAATGTCCAAGGTAGAAAGGTGAGTAGGTGTAGAGGAGGAATAGTTCAGATTGGGATGACAATTGTCATAGGTTAAAATTTACCACAGAGGAAAAAAATGGAGATAATACTAGCGTGCTGCTGGCAACCCTTAATGCCAATTTCTGTAAATTTGGTGGAAATTTGCTGAGTCTTCTGGAAAACTCATAAAGCTGTGTTAACTGGATCCACTACAAGTTTATGCCATCTAACATCAACTGGACCCTCCAATGATACATAAGAATCCTTGATACTCATTCTCACCATGTGATCTTGGACAAGTTATAGATCCAATGAACTGCCATAGTCTTTAAAGAATATCTGCTTGAACCTCATCAGTCAAATTTTTTTGTCTGAATACATCCATTCCCCTTTTTCTTTCTCTTTCCCTTATGGTACACTTTCTTCTAAACAGGAAGTAATCCCTTATACTCCTCCCCGCTGCGTGCACCCACTGCAACAAAAACCAACCCAAAACTAAACCACAAAACAACAACAAAAAAGAGAGGACAGAAAAATAGCAACATGTCAATTATATCTTAGGAGAATGGATATTCATAAAGAGGAGTATCAATGCAATTACTGAGACTGAAAAATCCATCAAAGCCATCAGAAATCCTGTCAGCAAGTAGAGTTAATAGCATCAATAGCTGAGTGAGTTGAATAGAAACTTGACTTCTTCATATGTCAGGCCTTTGCCCAACATGAACTTGATGAGGACTCCATAAAGATCTCCAGGGCTAGAACTCATAAGGACCCCTTTGGCTCCATGTGTGGTCTACATGTTCCTTATTATATCTGTACTTTTAGTTTGCGCCCACTCTCCCAAGGAATTTTGTGCAAACAAAGGGGAGAGTGTGTCCTGGTTTGGGGATGTTATGTAATTTCTATCCTTGCTATACATTCTCAACAAATATCCTTTTTTAGAAGTTAATTAATGTTAACTGGCTGATCAATATTGTGGAGCACACTGAATAGGGACTTTAGGAATAATAGTACTACAAACCCCAAATCAGAGGATGTGAGAGTATTACCTTCTGGGAACTTAACCTACTAATCTAGTGCACATTGGGGGAGGGGTATTAAAAATAAATTATCTCTAAGGTACCTTTTAGCTCTTGTTTTATGATCCCATGATAGTTCTGTGTCACAAATTCAGTTATAACATCCAAATTAGTTATAATATTGTAATGGGAATGTAAAATTTTAAGATCTTCCCTGCCCCTAGGCTTAAGTGCACCTGGAGCCTTTGGTGGGAGGCTTGTTTTTCAGGAGATAACTTTGTGATTGGGCAGTGGGTCAGGAGGGTGCTTACATTCTCTGACCCAGCAGAAGCCTATATAAGCCCTGATGGGAGGCTTTGTTTTGGGGCTCACTTTGAGAAGAGTTGTGTGACTTGACCAGGCGAGACTCTGGGCAGCCGCTGTTGTGCCTCCCTGCTTTGAAAAACCCAGATGTTGATGCTTCCCTCTCTGGTAACTGTGATTTGGTATGGATGTATGGTTGGATAGTTGGAGGCTTGTCTGCTTGAAATGTTTTTGTCTGTATACTCTGAAGTTCGGGGTGCTGACCTTTTCCCCCTGAACTAGGTAAATGATATGTTTGATTGATTAAAGCAAAATTGTTAACCTGTTTTGAGTTGCTTTCCTTTAGGAAAGCAGATCTAAGAACCTGTGTTGGCAGCCACCCTGGGGACGCTGGGGTGCTTGCCTCTACAAACATCATAAACAAAATCTCACACCTATAAACACTGGACATTACAATATGTGTCCAAGTGATAAACCACATATTTAAGCATGGTTGAAATCAGTTCTTTTGATGCACTGTTTCTTCAACTGGAGCCTATGCATCCATATAGACAAAATTCAGTATTTCCAGACTTAGGAGAAAAAAATGACATTTTTATTGTCATTAACCTCTACTTTAATTTAGCATCTCCTTTAATAACTTAAAAACATGATTCTGAGAAAGGCTCCATAGGTTTCAACAAGCTGCCAAAGGGGTTCATGACACTCAGTAAGGTTATAAATCCCTGTTCTGATGGATTCCTTTTGGGGGTTTTAAATAAGTCCAAATATGACCCAAGTACAAAATTTGTCTCCCCTATAGTTACTGAATAGATTTTCACTGGGCATGTCAGTATAGTCCTTTCTTGCTCTGAGTAGTTCCTCTAAGAATTGAATAGTGTTGCTTAAATAGGAACTGTCACTATACTTACAAGATTTCCTCAGGGAATGGAGAGTCCTGTGACAAGGCAGGAAATATGTATGCAGTTGTGGTAAGTCCATATATTTATAAAGCCTGAAAATTATTATGATCTATTGGTTAGATATAACATACAATCCCTTTATCTTGTTGACATTGGGGAATTGGACTAATACTAGCCTTTGAGGCTAACCATGTGATGCACCACTTTTACTTTAGTTAATGGCTGTATTCAGTGACTATGAATTTAGCTGTATCACAGCCCATGCAATAAGGAACCACAAAATAGCATTTTTCTGAAGTCTTAAATTTATTTTGTATTTGTCTTTCAAACTACTTAGCCAATAAATTCATATGGATTTATTTAGCACCTTCTCATAACAACAATAATAATGGCTTACACTTATATACCATTTTAAGATTCAAAAATAATTTTCTTTATGACAGATTTGTGAAGTAGGCAGAATAAGTATCAGTTCATTTTACAGATGAAGAAATAGTTACACAGATAGTAAGAGTGGAAACAATTTAAATTTGAGTCTTCTGATTCCTAAATCATCTTCATTTCTTGCATGTCTGATACAAAAGATTTGGTATCTGTCTACAAGAAGTTTACGGTCTTATTGAGGGTGATAAGACACCTGCATGTGAACTAATTAGGGAAAAAAACAAGATAAGGTCCTAAATTGTGAGGTGTTGATCATGAGTACAAAGTGATTCATGACGACTTCATAAAGGAGGTGGGTGGGACTCCAGTTTGGCATGTTATGCATCAGAAAGTGAGTTGTATGCATCAGAAAGGGTCATAGATTTTAACCCCTAATATGGTCCATTATTCTACGTATAAAGGAGTTGGGGCCTAAGAAGGTGAAAGGCCTTCTCCGGGTCACACAGATAGTAAGTGGCCAAGTTCTTCTGACTCCAAAACCAGATTATCTTTCTTTTCTGCTACTCTGCCTCTCTTTCCAGGAGTGAGGAAGACCACTAAAAACAAAAGCTCTAATGATGCTGTTATTTAGTCATATGAAGACCATTTCCTCAACATGCACTTAGAGAACCAAATATGCAAAATTCACTCCTTTGATTACCGTAGGAATATAAAGACAAGTAAGACACACTTTCTGCCCTTGAAGAACTTAACAATCTTGCTGAAGAAATGTCATGTGCACAACTAAATATAAAAGGATCAGTCCTGCTTATAGAATATAAATTAATATCACTTAATATCCCAATTCACAAGAACAGACCAGAAACGAACAAAACTACTGGTTTTCTGGCAAAGACTCTCCTTGAGTCAGTTATCTTTTCAGCTTATGAACTTAATTTCTCTCCAGACCTGCTACCTCCCACAAGTAGTGGCTATACAGTTTCCTTCTTCATTTTGTTTTGTTTTGTTTGCAAAGTTTTACAAACATAGGGAGAAGTACTGGGACAGTGCTACTTTCATCAAGAACATCTCTGTGATGCTCATTCCTGAACATGAATAGCACACTGGCAATCTTCCCACCCTACTCCCCAACTATAGTCTAAGTGGATTACTGAGAAAAATTATTTCTCTCTTATATTAGTAGCCAATTATTAATGAGACCCAAACTGTTTTTTTCCCTCTCTCCTATTTCCTTGCCCATTCTCTCAAGGACAGGGGTGATGGAAGACAGCACTGATGTCCTCTTCATTCTAGGTACTGCTATTCCACCCAGTTAGATCAGACTTCCAATCGAAGGTGAAACTAAGATTGCTCATGATTGAAGGTGGTCTGGGTATAGGAATAATCTCTCTTAGATATAACACTCTCAGTTCCTCATTTTAATATTCATTCTCTCATTGTTAACCTATCAGAGTTAATAGCAACCTTCAGCAACACCCCTTTTCCAAGGGCATATAAGCCATGAGCCTGTTGCCATGGGAGTCTTTGATATTGGACAGTACCACAGGCCTCCTCTTATTAAAATGTTGGCATTATGACTAATTACCCAAAAATTATGTCTCAAACATTATCTTACTAAATACCTCCCTTTAAAAATGATAAAGGGGGGAGTTATATTTCTTCTGCTCATATAAACACCTATTTACCCATATTCTCTCCACTGCCATATGCCCACCTTGGTAGGGGGGCAGGGTTGTAAATATAACACTGATGCTACATTAGGATACTGGTGGTCAGAAGGTTTTGTTAGATTTTTTAACCTTGTGTAGGCACTGTGTTTCACATTGTAACATTTTCTTACTTACATTTATGTTGCTGTGGAAAATCTTTTTATGGAAAATAAAAAGTAAGCAATAAAACACTGCTTCATCAAGGTCAAGACTACCCCAAGGTCAAGGACTACTCAGGACTATTCAGAAGCATGGACCAACTATTTTTCTTCTACTTTCTCTTCTTTTTCTCTCTAAATTTTATTTCCTGTTTCCACCACAAGAATTCTGTTCTAAGGCCTCCCCACCTCCATTCTCCAAGGTGTTATGTAAATGTCATTACTTTTAGATTTTGAGCTGGGAGTATAAGATTCATGTTCACCTCCTTCACTTTACAGATGACAAAACTGAGAAGCCTTTTCCACTCCTCTAGGACCTACCAATTACTATTGTACCTTACAATTCTTCAAAGATCTCTGATTTTATCTGCATGGGTACCACTTTCACTGACTCTTATTGAATGCTCTCTATAATTTATTAGATGGGATTCTAGGGGATCTTTGACCAAAAAAAATGGAGCCAAACTGGTGATGAGCTTAGTTCCTGCCCTAAACAGTAGGGAATGTGCAAATGTTTTCATGCATATTACATTTTATAGTATTACATGCCTAATCATGAAACAAGAGTCAGGGAATCTTGACTAAGCCAAAAGAAGTTTACTTGTCAGGTTTTTTGGGGCGTTTGGTTTGGTTTGTTCTCTTAATCTTCTATTCTGATCATTTTGGTGCTGGGTGGACCGGCCCTTCCACCTTACACTCCAGACATTGCAAGGTCCATGACAGTTTTGTGCTATGGGCAGTGTAGGGAGGGAAGAGAGGTTCCCTCTCACCATAAGCCACATCTGAAGAGGAGATCAGAACAACTTCAGGGATGAGCACTGTGACTCAAAAGTATGTAGAAAACCCTATAGAAGCCATAGGCATGTTTGGAGGTAATCCAGAACTCATACCAGTTCATTTCTTCATCTGAGAAAGTCCTAAGAACTTCCTCTTGACAACTTGACACATTTTGAGTTTGCCTCCCTCAACCATACAAAATGGAGGAGAGGGTTGAAGTGGAGATAAGAACCAAGCTACTAAAAGACTTTTTCTCTAGGAACACAGTAAGGAAAATCCTTAGCAGAGATGCTTGGACTTCTCTTAATTTTTTGCTTGTGTGTATTCAGTGACAATCTTGTGAACTGTACAGATAGTAAGAATCTCAACAGGGATCATTCTTTACTCATGTTCAAGTACAAAGTAATATATTTAGAACAGAAAAAAGGTTCAATAATAAAGGCAGTTAGGTGGGAGCTGTTTCCAGATATTTGATTGGGACAAAACAAAGGGGCTTCAAATTCAGTTTTTCTGATCCCCCTTTCATGTCCCTACCCCTAATTATTTCCAATGAGCACTAATTTAGTCTATTATTAGGCTGGCAATAGTGACTAAATGTTATTTTTTCAACATACATTTTCATATTTTTTGACTTTTTAGATCTTTTTTGGAAACTGTTAATTTTCCAGACTGTCAGTACACTTATACTGATCCCTGAATACACAAATGTGGGGGGAAATAATAGCTAAAAATAATAGGTCTCATGAAGGCAGAGAAAATTGGAACCTTTTATTTTTTTTAACAATGTGAGCTTTAGAACCAGAGACTGGTTTTAGCTGACTTGGCCACCCAAGGTCAAAAGCAGTACTGGCTCCTATCCAAGCTGTCCACCCCTAACCTTTTAGTCCTTTGGATTTCCAGTAGGTCAGGGCCCATGATTCCTAATGAGTAATAAAGTGGTAGTCAGGCTTGTGCAGATGGGTTGGGAATAGCTAAGGCCAAACCTCTTTAATTACATGTATTAGCCCACTAACACTGGAATGCCTTCTAGCATTTTGGGGCAGGGGCAAGCTAGCTGAATGATCACATGAAAAGTCTAAGTCTGCAGAAGCAGTCCCAAATTTTGGCTGCAGATGACCTTCCCCTTTTCTCATGCTAGTATTGACAGACTGAATTCCTTCTCTGGATGTTAAAGACAAGGTCAAGCACAGCAGAAATCAACAAGCTGTCAGCCTAGCCTGGGAAACAAGGAGAGAACAGTTGCCAGAATAATCGTAAGGACCCGATAATTGGCAGAAATGTTTAGAGGCAGCCGCAGGTCCGGTTGTTAGTGGAAATCTATAGGAACAGTTTCTCCTGAACTTCCCCTGAGGGGAAAAAAGAAAAATCAGTGCTTGTAATAAAATACTAATACTTAGTAGACTGACTTACTTTGACCTATGGCTGTGACTGTCTTTGTTATTTTAAAAATAATAATAATAATAATTCCTTAGATCATTTCTGCATTAGTGATGCTTGTGAAACTAGAAGCCTGGAATTATTCATACTTGACTCTGTCATTAAATGCAAATGGCAGGGATATTGTGTAAGAAATCAAAGGGGAGGAGCTAGGTGGCACAGTGAATAGAGCACTAGCCCTGGAGTTAAGAGGAACTGAGTTCAAACCTGGCCTCAAACACTTAACACTTACTAGCTGTGTGACCTTGAGCAAGTCACTTAACCCCAATTGCCCTGCCTTTTCCCCCTCCAAAAAAGCAAAGGAAGGAAAGAAGGAAGGAAGGAAGGAAGGAAGGAAGGAAGGAAGGAAGGAAGGAAGGAAGAGAAAATGGAGAAGGAATTCAAGAATAAGATGTTGAGTTCTTTGTTAATGGCATGATGGGTGAAAGGGCTGTTAAGATATCTGTAGCCAGGTTTTCAATACTGTCCCACTGTCTAACTTTTTTCAATTTAGTCCATTTGATGGAAGTTTTACACAAGGACAATTTACATTTATGGTATATAGCACTTTTAGGTTTATAAAATATATAGATTTGTTAATTTTATTTTTAAAACAAATCTGTATGATAAGTGATATTACTATCCCTGTTTTATAGATATGTAAACTAAAACTCATAGTAATTCATTTTCCTAGGGTCAAACAGCAAATTTTGGAGCAGAATTTTAACTCACATTTTCCTAACTCGAAAAGTAAAACACTAGACATTTGATCACATGTCCTCTCATTGTTAATTAATAATGTAATCAATTACACTCAGATATAGATAGATATATTTTTATATAAAATATATTCTAGCATTTATGCTAGCATAATTCCTGGCTTCAGTCAGTTCAATGATTTTCAGTGGAGAAGGTGATCTATTAGGTTACATAGGCTAGCTAAAGATAAATACTATATATGTGTGTGTGTGTGTGTGTGTGTGTGTGTGTGTGTGTGTGTTTGTGTATACAGACATACATGCACATCTGTATGTATAAGTAAATGTATAGATTCTTTTCCAGGTAGACTATTTCTAATCGTTGGGTATTGTATATTCAACCCAAGGGTCACATTTGTACATTTTAGGCTTTAGATGAAAGTTTTAGATACTTAAGAAAATTAGATCATGTGTGAAATGTGGTAAGATTACTTTATCATTATAGGAAAATTAAATAGCACTTTGCTACTTATGCAATAATTCCTTATATTTGTATGATTTTTTTGTAGCTCACAAATTCAATGCATCATTATTTATAAATAGCTGATTATTTGCAAGATACTAGGGCTATAAAGGGGGAAAATAGTATATGTTCCCCCTAAAGCTTATGTTCTAGTGGGATGATAGTACAAGTGACAAAATAGGTATAATGCAAGATAAGAGGTGACAGGGCTAGGCAAGTTGCTCTAGGAACATTTAAAGAAGGAGAGAAACACGCACACACATGCTGGTGAATTGGGCAGAGCTTATGTTACCAACTCCACAGCAAATGCATGAGCAAGAACAAGATTAGATTATTTTAAACTATAGATATGAATTATTAGGGGATGTGGAGTAAAACAATAATTGATGTAAAACCCCAGAGAATGGCCTGTCTCCACTGTAACTACCTCCTTTCCTCTTCCTTGACTCAATGTGCAGCAAAACATAGTCTTACAACTTTTTTTTCACGTTCTTCCTTTCTTTAAAGAAGACACATAGTCTTTTAATTAAAACTTTTTTTAATGATAAAACATTAATTTCATTCTCAATCCCACCTTCCTTACCCACTGAAGCAGAAGGAAGGAAGAAAAGAAAATAAGGAAGAATTTTAACATTACTTAATTATAATCAAGCAGAACAAATTTCCAGATTGTCTACATTCAAAAATGCCTTTCTTATTCTGCATATTAGTTCATTTTTTCTCTGCCATGAAGGGAGCAGCTTCCTTCTTCATCAGCTCTCTGAAATCATGGTTGGTAGTTTATCTGAATACTTATGAAATGTTCATTTTTACAATACTGATGTTACAGTAAAAATCTTTCCTCTGGTTCTTTTCATTTAACAATTCTAGATGTATTTATAGTTAGCAACCATTAGAGAGGAGAGGACTCAGAAAAAGCAGCAGGCTCTAGGCTTCCTTCAACCAGTTATTAATTCAATCAATCTGTTCTTCTCTAGATTTTAAACATTCTTTATAATTTTGGTTTTTCAAATCAATTTTGAAAAACTATGAGGATTATTTTATTACATATACTCATTAAGGCATTCCTTGTTTCATTCTTAAAATATGGAATCCTAAACAGGACAGTGATGTTTGCTTTCCTATACATAATAATATCAAAGAATAGTATGTATATGCACAAATACATATATACACATACATATATATGTGTGTATGTATACACATATATCTATATGTGGTGTGTATGTATACATATATATCTTTGTGAGTGTATGCATACACATACACATAAACATAGACATACATATTTATGATGTTTGGGAGACATGACAAATATGTTGCTTAATGGAGATGTTTTATGATCCTGTTTTGTATTTTTATAACATAATAAAGGTGCAAGTGGTTTTTGCAGAAGCAGTAAAATAGGGAGGACAGATGGCAAGTAGTCAAAGAATATTGGATGGAGGGTATTTTGTCTTTCTTAGATGATATAAAAACAGCAGAACTAACACTATTGCCAACAGTGTGAAAAGTCCAAAAGTGCCATAGTAATGATACCCATTCTGAAATGATAGAAAACAGTGTGTGAGAGATGTGAAAAATGTGATTTATCTCTTATTCTCCTTAGATACTGAGAGATTTGGAGAGATGCAGGTGCTTCTAAATAGGAGCAAATGTGCTTTTTAAAAGAAAGTGTTAGTTAAATAATAGATTTATACTCGAAGGTAAAAACTTCTTTTGAAGCCATTGGGTAATTTTCCGATGTTATGGATAGAACTGTTTACAAAATCAATCTAGATGTAGGATTTCTTAACCTGAGGTTGCTGAACTTTTCAATACACAATTTTGGTAATTTTATTCTATAATAGGTTTTCTTTGTAATTCTATGTATTTTATTTTGTCCATTCAAAGACATTACACTGAGAAGGATTCCATAGTCTTCACCAGACTGCCAACAGCATCTATGGTGTGCAAAGAAGGTTAAGAATTTCTAACCAAGAGGAATGCAAATCTTTGGCTACGTGATTATCCAAAAAATTAACTATGGCCTAGAAAGGCTTCATAGAGTAACATCATTGTGCTAGTCTCACTGAGTACCTTAAAGTTGTGGACAGCTTCTATCCTGTGTCTCCAAGATCTAAGGGAGTGCTGAAGTTTCCAAGAATACATAAAGATATTGGTTGATACTGTTTTAGGGACTGGCCTATGGTACTAAAGAGGGTAATTGCAGAGTTAGGACTTGAATACAGGTATCCAAGATCTAAGTAGAGTGGCCTTTTATTTTCTCCCCCCACACGCACACTTTATCTTTGGTGCTATAAATGTATAAGTTACCATCTTGGTGTTGTACCCATACGAAAACAAAATTTAGGGAGGAAGGGCAGACTGCACTTGTGATTTCTTTGGTATAGGGATCATCCAGTGGGAATTAGGGAGAGGGCTTCATTCTGCTGATGCAGATGAGCACCTGTTTCACAATTTATAGTCTTTTTTATTACATAAATTTTTTATTTTTATTTTTTCCTCTATTTTTTTAAGTTTATATCATTCATTTCCACAAGATATTGAGTTACAAATTTTCTCCCCATTTTCCCCACCCACCACCCCAAAATAGTGATCCCACTTAATATTCCCTCCCCAAATCTGCTCTCTTCCATATCTTCCCCCATTCCCCCTCTGACTTTCCAGTAGGGCACAGTGGATCTCTATGCCTGTATATCTCATTTCTCAGGTACATGCAAAATAATAATAAGAATAAGAATAATATGAATAAGAATAAGAATAACAACAACAATGTGTATATATAATTTTAAATGTTTGATTTTAAATCTTTGAATTCCAGATTCTTTCCCTTCCTCCCTTGTCACCCACCCTCACTGAGAAGATAAGCAATTCAATATAGGTTGTACATGTGTAGCTATGCAAAACATTTCCATAGTGGATGTGTTGTGAAAGATTGACTATATT
Organism: Gymnobelideus leadbeateri; assembly: GCA_011680675.1. Taxonomy (NCBI): domain Eukaryota; kingdom Metazoa; phylum Chordata; class Mammalia; order Diprotodontia; family Petauridae; genus Gymnobelideus; species Gymnobelideus leadbeateri. Next base: position 23,998 of record WOXC01001747.1, read on the forward strand.
TCCCTCCATACTATCCAACCCCTGACTTGGTCTATTCTCTACTTTGATCCTGTCCCTTTTCCAAAGTGGGTGCTTCCAACTTCCCTCCCCCGCCAGCCTGACCTCCCTTCCATTATCCCCACTCTGTTCCCCTTCCCCTCTACTCTCCTGTAGGGTGAGATAAACTATTTAGTGTGTACGTCATTCCCTCCCTAAGGCAAATTCAATGAAAATAAGTTTGACTTATTCCCTTTTGCCTTCCTGTTCTTCCCTTCCATTGTAACAATATTTCTTTGCCTCTTCTTTTTTTTTTTTTTTAAAGCAATTGGGGTTAAGTAACTTGCTCAAGGTTACACGGCTAGTCATTATTTATGCGTGGGTGCTCATTTTCTGAGGCCGGATCTGATCTCGGGTCATCCAAACTCCGAGGCCGGCGCTCTTACTCACTGCGCCACCTAGCCGCCCCTTTAGGGCAATTGGGGTTAAGTAACTTGCCCAAGGTTACACGGCTAGGCTTTTGTTTGTGCGGATTAAGTGTCAGAGGCCGGCTCCGAACTCAGGTCCTTCTGATTCCAGGGCCGGCGCTCTATTCACTGAGCCACCTAGCCGCCCCTTGCCTCTTCTTATGAGATAATTTAGCCCACTCTGTCTCTCTTCATCTCCTGTCATTATATTCCTCTCTCACCTCTTAATTTCACATTTTAAATATCATCTCTTCCTACTCAATTGGTCCTGTGCCCTCTGCTTATGTATACCTGTAGACATATATACACACACTCACATATGTATTCATATGCCCATATACCCTCCTATATTGACATATATGTGTATGTATACATATATATACACACACATTTCTATTCCCTTCAACTATTCTCATATTGAGAAACGTTTCATAAGTTTAAATTATCGTTTTTCCATGTAGAAATATAAGTAGTTCAACTTTGATAAGCTCCTTATGATTTATTTTCCCTGTTTACTTTCTCAAGTATCTCTTGCTTCTTGTATCTGAATGTCAAATTTTCTATTCAACTCTGGTTTTTTCATCAAGAATGTGTGAAAGTCCTCTATTCCACTGAATGGCCATATTTTACCCAGAAACATGATACTCAGTTGTGCAGGGTAGGTGATTCTTAGCTTTAATCCCGGCTCTTTTGACCTATGGAATATCATATTCCAAACCCTTCAATCCCTCAGGTAGAAGCTGCCAGGTCCTGATTTATCCTGATTGTGTTTCTACAATATTGAAATTATTTCTTCCTGACTGCTTGTAATATTTTTTCCTTGATCTAGGAACTCCAGAACCTGGCTATAATATTCCTATGGGTTTTCTTTTGGGGATCTTTTTCAGGAGGTGATTGGTGAATTCTTTCAACCTCTATTTTGTGCTCTGGTTCTAAAACACGAGGGCAATTTTCCTTGAGAATTTCTTGGAGGATGATTTCTAGGTTCTTTTTTTTTTTTGATCATGGCTTTCAGGTAGCCCAATAATTTTTAAATTATCTCTCCTGGATCTATTTTCCAGGTCAGTGGTTTTTCCCATGAGATAATTCATATTGCCTTAAATTTTTTCATTTGTTTGGATCTGTTTAATAGTATCTTGATTTCTCATAAAGTCACTAGCTTCCATTGGCACCAATCTAATTCTGAAGAAATGAGTCTCTTCAGTGAGCTTCTGAGATTCTTTTTCCATCTGGCAAATTCAGCTTTTTAAGGAATTCTTCTCCTCATTGCCTTTTTGAGCCTCTTTTGCCACTTGAGTTAGTCTATTTTTTAAGGTGTTATTTTCTTCAGTCAGGTTGTTCATTCTCATTTCATAATTTTCTTGCATCATTCTCATTTCTCTTCCCAATTTTTCCTCCACTTCTCTTATTTGGTTTTCAAAATCCTTTTTAAGGTCCTCTATGGCCTATAACCAGCTCATATTTTCTTTTTTTTTATTTTAAGCAATTGGGGTTAAGTAACTTGCTCAAGGTAACACAGCTAGTCATTATTTTATGTGTGGGTGCTCGTTTTCTGAGGCTGGTTTCGATCCCAGGTCCGAGGCCGGTGCTCTTATTCACTGCGCCACCTAGCCGCCCCATAGCTCATATTTTCTTTTGAAGCTTTTGGTGCATGAGTTCTGACTTCACTGTCTTCCTCCTGTCCCATGCTTTGATCCTTTTTGTCCCCAAAATAGGAGTATAAAGTTGGATTGCCCTGCTTGCTTTTCTTCCTTTGCTTGCTTGTGTTGCCACTCAATTACTTGACTTTTGAGCTTTTTGCCACAGTAAGACTCTGCTTCCAGACAGGGGAGATTTGTCCCAAATTGCTGGGGTTTCCTCAGCTGCTGAAGGTATTAGTTGGATGCCCCCTCTGAAGCCTCCACACACTCTAGCAAGCTGGTCACACACCCCAGGACCTCCACCCTAGACTGCAATCCAGATCCAAGAAGGTTAAAGCAAGAGTGATTACCCCTCAGACTGGTTGCTTGGTCCCCCTGCAATCTGCAGGCCAGGAGCTGAAGCTACCACATGGTGGCAGCTGCAAGGTCAAGACGCCTCAGCTGCTTCTCCCTCCAAGGGATAAAAGCTGGATTGCAGCTACCAGATCCCAAAGTACACACTGCACTAAACTCTTACTTTTTCCTTAGCCTCTATGTGTTGATCATTCTGAAAAACGCCATAGCTGCTGGTGAACTGAAGTCCCTCCAGCCAGCAACTGGTCAGGCCACCCTGAGGCTAAAACCTTGGGCTTGTGTATGTCTGGGGTCTGCTCCCAGAACGCTGTGCTGACTGCTTCCTGCCGGCCTGCCAGGCTGTCCTCACCAGAAGGTTAGCTTCTCTGTGTCATTTCGTGTGTTCTGTAGCTCTGAAATTTGTTTAGAGTCATTTTTTACATGAATTGGAGGAGGTGGGAGCCAGAGCTGCACAGAAGTCCTGTTTCTACTTTGCCATCTTGACTCTGCCCCCAACCACAACTTACAGTCTTAATAAGTTGTCTGGCTACAGTAAGGGATTAAGTGACTTGCCTAATGTCTTATAACCAGTATATGTCTGACTCAAATATATATATTTTAGGACTTGAACCCAGCTTTTACTGCCTTTGAGGATTCTGAGTCTCAATGACTCTCTTAGGAAGCTCAAAACACCTCACATACCCTTCAAGTACAATGATTGACATTATTTCTTTGGAGAAGAAGGTATATTATTATTATTATTATTGTTATTATTATTATTATTCCCATTTATGCACATAATGATAAATAAATACATACTAGTCTTGTTTCTTACAGAATTCTCCTTGTTTCTCTGTGCCTTTGCCTTGGCAGAACCCAAGGCCTACTCTCCCTTCCTCACCTCTGGATCTTGAAATCTGATTTCTTCCAAGTCGCAACTCAAGAACCACCTTCTAGAGAAGGCCTTTTCTTATTCCCAACCCAGCTACAAATACCTAAAACCCTCCACCAATGACAAGCCTATCTTTTATTTATACTGGATGTCTTTTATATATGCCTGTACAGATTGTCTCCCTCATTAGAATGTAAGCTCCTTGAGGACAGAAATGACTTCATTGTTCTCTTTGTATCTCTAGCACCTGACATACAGTAGATACTTAATAAATTCTTGTAAATTGATTAATTATTGAATACATTGAAGCGGTAGTGTCAGATTAGGCCAGACCTGCACAACTTGGAAGTAGTTAGGGGTCAAAATTAAAACAGGCTAAACTTCTGACTGAATATAGATTAGACTAGAGACAGACTGACATAGCTGGTTGTTGTAGGTCTCATGACAAACAGGAGAGAGTGCCCAGTGGCAACCCTATATTTTTCACTGAGGGCCCCAAATCCTTTGGCCAGTTGTATGTTGTACAGGCCTGTGTTATCCCCTTTCCCATGGATGGAAGAAGTCCTCAAAACTGTAGTAGGTAGGGTAACAGATTAAACTATAGATGCCATCCCTGAATTCCATAAGAATTTTACAAACCGGTGTCTATGCATTTTCTTGTCCTGTATTCTACTATATTCATGACAGGCACACACAAAGATACTTGGAGTCTGTGGACTCTAATATTTATAAAGGTAATCAGAACCTGATAACTTTCTTTGTTTACTCCTAAGTTGGAAACCATGCTAAGCCTCAACATTCAGGAACCACTAAGATGAGTCTGACATCCTAATAGAACTGAGTCACTCTTGGTCCACACATATGCTATGGCATGCTAGTATGAGGATAAAAGGAATCTATGTGGCACATGTCTTCAGCAGCTTTTATTTTAATATCAGTAAATTATAACAGCCTGTGAGTAATAGTAGTGGCTCTCCTTAAATCTAAAATAGGTCATTAAACAAATGTTTTCAATTAAAAAAATGTTCTAACCACTTTACTATGTATCCTTAATAAGGCATTCATTTATTAAAGCAAATATACCAAGTACAATTTATTTCCCATTAAGAAGAGATGGCTGACTGGTTTTTGTGCAAAAGACTGAAGTGTGCTTATTGATAGTGATTTATAAACAGTGATTTACACTAGCACAATGTGAAATGAGGATAAACATTTAATTTGTACAGACATAGGATCAACTACACATGTGATCCTGGAAGCAAATCACAATCTGTAGGCATCTGTCCTCCAAATACAACACAAGGAACCATTTGTACAAAAAAATTACAGCCTGATTTATTAGATTCCTTCATCAGCAAGAAAATAATGGGCCAGGATTCAACTCCCACATATCACATGAAGACATTGACTGTTTCAAAACAAGCAAGTGAAATGATGTCTTACAAAAAGAACCACCACCAATGTGAAATGTTTTGATTCTGTGGTTTGAGGCCTACTCATCCAAAACAAAGAAATAATTGTTTTAACTCTACTTATATTCTTCTCTGAATATTTCAAACCCTACTGATTGAAGGGAATGCACAATCTGTTTCATTTCAGTTTTTAATTTACTTTTGTTAGCTGTAATATATGTGTAGTATCTAACACAGGAACATGCTCACCTAGATGTTCGCTAAATGTTCCTGGGTAATTTAATGATGGTGATTAGATACAATCAGGACCACTTGTTGGTGTGTATGACCTAGAAATCATTAGTGATTATGATTATGATTAGCAGAGTAACTTTAAGTTTGTTGACTGACAAATATGAGAAATTTTTTTTAGAAAATCTGGAAAGACCTTTATGAAACAGTATGAAGCAATAACTAACTAACTAAATGAATGAATGAATAAATAAACTCAAGGAATGGAATACATATAAGCTATAATCCTTTACATGGAAAAATGAGTGAGAGTAAATGGGAAAAGAAAGAATTCTAATTAGAGCATAGAAGTTGGGATTCAAAAAGTTGTTAGGGTATTTTATTCATTGAAATTAAAATATTTTAATATTTAAGTTATTAAACAATTTCAGTTGTTTACATTAATGTTCCATATCAAGTTTTAATGAATTTAAATTTACCTATTTTAATATTTTTTTTCATTAAATATTTCCCAACTACATTTAAAATTTTTTAACATTCATTTTTTGAAATTTTTAGTTTCATATTCTCTCCCCCTACCGCCCCTCCCCACACATCAAGAAGTCAAACAATATATATTGATTTTACATGTGAATTCATACAAATATGTTTCCACATTAGCCATATTTCAAAAGAAAATGCTTACACAAATAAGAAAAATAAATTGAAAAAGTATGTTTCCAGCTGCACTTAGATTTCAATAACTCTCTTTCTGGAGGTGGGTGACACTTTTTCACCACAAACTTTTGGAATTGTCTTGGATCATTATTTTGATCAGAGTAAGTCTTTTCCAACTGATCATCATTACAATAGTGCTATTTCCATATATGATATTCTGCTGGTTCTGCTCACTTGATTTTGCATGAGTTCATATAAGACTTCCGAGGTTTTTCTGGAACCATCCTTCTCATCATTTATTGTAGCACAACAATATTCCATTGCAATTATAATACAAATTGTTCAGCATTTTCCCAATTGATGGGCATCCCCTCAATTTCCAATTCTTTTCCACCACAAAGAGCTGCTATGAATATTTTTGTACATATAAGCCTTTTTCCTCTTTTTTTAATCTCATTGGTATACAGACCTAGGTATTGCTGAATCACAGGGCATGCAGAGTTTTGTATTCCTTTAACTATAGTTTGAATTGTTCTCCAGAATGTTTGGACCCAGTTCACAATTCTACCAACAGTGCATTAGTGTCCCAAATTTTCTACACGCCCTCTAGCATTTTCCTTTTCTGTCTATGTTGGCCAATCAGGCAAGAGTTTTAAATTGTATTTATAAGTAAGTTTATTGACTATGGACAAATTAGAGTTTTGCTCACATGACTATCTGCAAAGGAGAAAAAGTGAAAGGCAACATGTGATAGTGAAAGAAAGCTAGATTTGGAGGTCACAAAACCTAGGTTCAATTTTTTTTCAATACCACTTCCTTTGTGCCCTTGTGACAATCACTTTGCTGTGAACTTCTTTTGTTAAACTAGAGATTATACTACAGATCTTCTAAGATCCATGGCAATTTTAAATTTATGATTCTATGATCATGTATCAAGTTATAACCTAAACTCAGGAAAACACATGTTCAAAATATGCTTCCAAAATTTGAAAGACACCTGCTCATTGTATACCCTTGAATATTTCATTTAAACTCTTATCTTCAGTTTCCTAATCTATAAGGTGTAGCTAATAGTGTGTCTGTAGTACTTACCTCACACTTGTTATGAAGATCAAATGAAGCAATGTAAAATAAACCACATCAGAAAGATTGATATAGACGTCATATTATTATTATTATTAATTGACAACTGGTTGCACGGTGGTTAGGGCACTGTGCCAGAAGTCAGGAAGACCCAAGTTCAAATCCTTTCTCAGACACTAAATAGTTTTGTGATCCTAGGTAAGTCATTTAAGCTTTGTTTGCCTGTTTCCTCAACAATAAAATGAGAATAATAATAGGACCTAACTCACAAGGTTGTTGTGAGGATCAAATACTGTATTTGTAAAAGTAATTACCACTGTACCTGGCATAAAGTAGGTGCTATATAAATTCCACTTCTACCTATTACTATTACTGTTGCTAATTATTCTTATTATTTTATTATTTTTCTCATCTTATGGAATTTGTGTAGAATAACCAGATAGAAATGGACTTGGGACAAATTGTTACACAGCTGTACTTTGATATATATATATTTTTTTTGCTTTTTGGGGGGGCAGTTGGGGTTAAGTGGCTTGCCCAAGGTCACATGGCTAATTTTTGTGTTAAGTGTCTGAGGCCAAATTTAAACTCAGATCCTCCTGACTCCAGGGCTGGTACTCTATTCACTGCACCACCTAGCCACCCATGTACTTTGATTTTTAATAAAGCTAATTACTTAAATACTAAATACTTAAATACAAATAAAATGAGCACTTCTATTATACATTGTAGAATAGGAGAGGATCATATGTTAAACTATGGATCTCTGTTATGGAGAGTTTGCTTTTCTTTAAGCATATAATAAATACACCAGGTAACTGGCAAAGCTGTTTTGTTTCTCTATTAATGCTTCTGATCTTCCTTCCATTCTATTTTTTTGTGGGGAGAATGAACCTTATATTGAACTACTATATCTCTATCACCCTGATAAGTGGGAAAAATCTGAACTTTGTGAAAACTCTGCTGAGTCAAGAAAAACAAATTCCCACATTGGTCATGTTGAAAAATCCCCAATTCATCATGCATCTTGAATTCACCACCTCTTTGTCAGAAGATGGTTAGTGGGTCTTAACATTAATACATAAGTCTTTCAAAGTTGGGTTTCTCTAAAATGTTCTTCAGAATTTATTCTCCACCAGTTTATGAGAGTTATACCATTTCCCTAAAACTATCTCTTTTTTCATTTCTCTTTGCAAAATAATATTCATATACATAGACTGTTCAACTGTTCCTCAATTGCTAGGCACCCCCTTAATTTTCTAGGTCTTAGTCATTGCAAAAAGAGCTGCTATAAATAGTTTTGTGGATATAGCACTTTCACATTTTCCATTGAACTCTCTCTATTAAAGAATTAGTTTCAATTTAAAAAGCCAAATTACTTTCCAAAATGGCTGGACTAATTGATAGGTCTACCACAGTGACTCAATGGGTCTATTTTCTCATAACTCCTCTGTGTTAATTCTTTTTATTAAGTTTGGGTTTCCAAGGTTTAATTCAAGGAAGTTTGGGACACAACAGAGCAGAGTCTTAAGAGAGAAGGTAAAAGGAGGTCAGCTATATTGAGAAGAAATAGAATATGAAAGGGTCACCAGGGAGAATGGAAACAGATTCACTTGTGGAGCTAAATTGGAATTAGCTATGCCAATACCAGTAAAATCTGGTAGATTTTTTAAAGATCCTTACCTGAGACAGACAGGATCAGATATTAGGGCCATATAGCAAGGAGCTTAAGGGAAATGCCCAAGCAATTAGTGCCTAGTTGATATTCAAGCTCTGCTCCAGCAGAAACAGGGATTTTCAGGCCTTACTGTACTACCTTATTTTTATTGGACTCAGAGGATTTGAGGTTTTGGAGAGAGAGAGAGAGAGAGAGAGAGAGAGAGAGAGAGAGAGAGAGAGAGAGAGAGAGCGAGAGAGAGAGCAAATACTATGCTTCAATCTGTATTGGGACTGTATAATTCTTTTTCTGGATGTGGATAGCATTTTCTATCATGAGTCAGTTATTCATTGAACAATGCTGCCATTATTCCATACAATTTCTCCAGGTTCTTCTTACTTTACTCAGCATAATTTCATGTAAGTCTTTCCAGGTCTTTCTGAAATCTGTCTGCTCATCATTTCTTAAGAAAACAATGGTTTTCATTATATTCCATTACATTCATATACCACAACTGGTTAAGTGATTTCCCAATTAAAAGGCATCACCTCAATTTCCAATTCTTGGCCACCACAAAAAGAGGTGTTATAAATATTTTTGTACATGTGTGTCCTTTTCCCATTTTTATGGTCTCTTTGGGATTTAGACCTAGAAGTGGCATTGCTGAGTCAAACGGTATGCACAATTTTATAGCCGTTTGTGCTTAGTTCCAAATTGCTATCCAGAATGGTTGGATCAATTCACAACTCCACCAACAATGCATTAGTGTTCCAATGTTCCTACATCTTCTCCAAAATCCATAATTTTCCCATTTTGTCATATTAGCCAAAATGATAGGTGTGATGTGGTACCTTAAACTTGTTTTGATTTGTATTTATCTAACCAATAGTGATTTTCAATATATTATTGTAAAAACCACATGCACATAGCCTCTGACAATGTGTCTATTAGAGAATTTCTCGTCTTATACATTTAAATCAGACTCCTGTATACCTAGTATGATAACTTTATCAGAGAAGTTTACTGTAATGTGCTTCTCCATTAGTTTACCTTGATTTCAACAATGCTAGTTTGGTCTTGCCAAAATTAATTTTATACAATCAAAATGATTCATTTTATCTTCTGTGATTTCTAATTTTATTTAGTCATTAACTTCTATTTTCCCCTATTCTTAGGTCAAAAAATGTAATTTCCTTCTTGCTTCTACAATTTATGATATGCCCTTATATGTCTAAACTACATATCCATTTGGAGTTCATCTTGTTATACGTTGTGAGGTGTTAGTCTCTACTTTCTGGTAGACTGAATTCTACTTTTCCCAACTGTTCTTGTTAGATAGTGAGTCCTTATGACCATAGCTGTAGTCTTTATCTTCATTTCTATTCATTTGCTTCTGTGTGATAACTGTCTAATCTGTTACACTGATCAATCTCTCTATTGGGTTTAACCAATATCATAGTTTTGATGATTAATGCTTTATAATATAATCTGAGTTCATCTACTGTTAGGTCCCCTTTTTACTTAAAAACATTCCCTTGAGATTGACTTTTTTCCCTTCCAAATGAATTTTATTATTATTTTTTCCTATCTGTGTGTAGAATAATTATTGGGTAATTTTATTTGTTAGGCATTTAATATATATATGCATATATAGTATGTATGTATATATAGAGAGTTAATATTGTCATTTTATTATATTTACTTGTCATGTCCATTTCCAATCAATATTTTTTCAATTTTAGGTCTGTTTTAGTTTTCATAATTAGATATGGTAACACACACATGTGCATACACACACATATATTTCATGCATCATTCTTATGTCTAGATGATTATGGGAAGTAGTTCTATCTATGATAGGTTCTAGTATAGTCTGTTTGTTGCATTCTCAAGGATATTTTGAGGCCTGTGCTTTTAATATGAGGATTTGTCATGTGTTTATTTAGGAAAAAGAGATAGCTTCTAGCCACCAAGTCATGCTTTGCTGTGTTCAGTGGAACTAATTATTTTCAGTCTGAGCATAGTTGCTGTTACAAGTTTCTATTCTTATCTTACAGAATCTGTACTGATCAAAATATTTCTAGGAAGGATAACCTTAGAGTTGGAGAGGAGAAGTGAGAAGAAAAGTGGTGTGGAAATGATAGGTCTGGAGGACAAGAAAGAATAGGACAGGAGAGTATTTTGGTCAAAATTCCAGGGATGGTGCTTAGATCTAAAGTGGAGATGAATGATATATTCTTTCAATGATCCATGATAGTATTGATGTCATTATAGTTGCTACAGCAAAAGATAAAGATGGTATGGAGTAGGGGGTGTTAAGATGAATGGCTTGAATCACTTAGGACATTGTCTCTAGGTGGTATTCTGTTTTGTGGGAAGGAGGAGTAACAGGCAGGTTTGCAAGAAGATGTGTAGGATTGAGTGCAAGTAATATTTATTTATTTTTGTAGTCCAAACAGCTAGCATAGTTCTGGCATATAGTAGGTCCTTCATTAATCCTGGTTGATTGATTAGGATAACTAACATGTTGGGTTGTAGTCAATAGACTTGATCACATCTTCCAATCTGGTCTGAAATTTCTAAATAAATGAGATTAAAAATCCATTGTTTTATAGGAGCATTATTATTCTATCTTTCAAAGATGGTACTTTTTACATATCTTACATTTAGAAACCATTTCCCTGCCTCAGTAGAATGTTGGATTTGCACTAATCCATCTGAACACTCATGACAAGAATAGCATGGATTTGGAGAATGGAATCTAGAATTAGAGATGAATGGTTTGTGAATATAGAAGATAAAAAAGCAACTATCCTTAATGGCCATAGAATCAATGACCCTGGGTTTAGTAGGATCATGCTTTAATCAAACAAGACAAAACTAATATTTGTCTACTTATATCACTAAAATTAAATATTCACTTAAAGAACTTTTCTGGTATATAGTGAAGTAAAAATTGCAAATTATATTATAAAATAATGTCATATCCTGTAAATCAAGACTTCTGACTCCTTATTTATATAACTTTCAAGAGTTCTAATCATTCTCGACATTCATGGTGCCTCTTATTTATGCTAGATATTACTTGGAGGAAGTTCAAAATGTTTAAAACTAACATTTATTTAATCCTGATTTTTAAAAGTGAGGTAATGTCTTATTTTCCTTTTTTACCCCTACAGATTGAGAAACCAAATTATTGGGAAGTTAAGTGACATTGAATGAATAGTCACTGAGAGTCCTGAGAATTGAATGAGATTTTTAATCAACCATATTATTCATAAGACCATGCAATCATAGCTGTTCCAAATGTTTGAGGAATCTCTCTAGCCTTCCAAACCTTTCATCAATCTTAAAAGAAACATCTCCCAAAGGGTTTGTTCCATCTCATTGAAAGCAGGCTGGTTTTTCCAAGTGTGTTGGGGAAAATGCTAAGTGTCCAAGGGAACTGCAAAATACCTAGATTTTCCAAATACTCAGTTCTTTTTATATCACCATTCTTTCATTATCCAAGATTAATAACCTTGCCATCCTCTTCACAGAATCATAGAATTTCAGAATTGGAAGGGACCTCATAGACCATCTGGTTCAATCAACCAAAGTCTAAAAATTATAATGATAATCTCTAAAACATAGCACCAAAATGTTCCTATTGACTTCATATGAATGAGAAGCCAGGCCCTCCTTAGGATATTCATATGATTTTGTACAGACTTCATTATATGCTTTGTCCAGTATTGAGCCTAAATTAGCCTCTTTGCAACCTTCTCCCATTACCCCTACTTCTTTCCTCTCAAACATATTAGTGAAGCAACAATGAATTATACATTTTACAAATGAAGTTTAGTGCAGTTTTACATTTTGCTCAATATTGTACCTAATATGAGGAATGATTTAGTAAAAGAGACCCTTAATAAGTAAAATCAAGCATATGGAAAAGGAGGTCCAGAAGCTCACTAATTAAAATAATTCACTTAAATTTAGATTTAAGCAAGTGGAAGCTAATGACTCCATGGGATAAAAAGAAAAAAAAATCAAAAGAATAAAAAAGAGAAAAAAATGTGCAAAATATCTTTTTGGAAAAAACAAATGATCATGAAAATAGATTGAGGAAATAGAAGGTGGCCTAGTCATAGCAGATCTCAGACTGTACTATAAAATTATAATCATCAAAGCAATCTGGTACCAGCAAGAAATGGATTGGTGAATAAGTGGGATAGATTAGATGGACAATACACGGTAAATAACCATAGTAATATAGTGTTTGATAAACCCAAACACCCAAGCTTTTGGGACAAGACCTCACTATTTGAGAAAAACTGCTAGGAAAACTAGAAAACAGTCTGGAAGAAACTAGGTATAAATAAATACTTTACATCATATACCAAGACAAGTACAAAATGGGTACAAGATGTAAACATAAAAGGTGATACCATAAACAAATTAGGAGAGCAAAGAATAGTTTACCTGTCAGTTCTATGGAGAAGGGAAGAATATATAACCAAATAAGAGATAGAGAGTATTATGAGATGCAAAATTGATAATTTATTATGTTAAATTAAAGAGGGGTTTTCACAAAGAAAAACAATGCAACCAAGAGTAGAAAGAAATAAAAAAGCTGGGATTTTTTTTACAACATATATCTCTGATTAAGGTCTCATTTCTCAAATATGTACAGAATTGAGTCAGATTTATAGAAAATAAATCATTCCTCAATTCCATAATTCCACAATATTGGTAGAATTGTGAATTGATCCAACCATTCTGGGAAGCACTTCGGAACTATGTCCAAAGGCCTATAAAACTGTGCATACCCTTTGACCTAGTATTACCACTAGCAGTTCTGTATCCCAAAGAAATTTTTAAAAAGAAAAAGAACCTATATGTACAAAAATAATTTTTCTAGGATGAAATATTTTATGTTCATTTTCAATTTCTATTTTTGCATAAGATCTACAACACACATAATTATGTGTTCAATATGCACAAAAACTTTAAAGCAACCCTCTTTGTTGTGGTAAATATTTGGAAACTAAGGAGAAACCCACCAATTGAGAACTGGCTGAACAAGTTGTGGAATATGCTGTGATAGAATACTATTGTGCTATAAGAAATGATGAGCAGGATACTTTCAGAAAAATCTGGAAAGCCTTTTATGAACTGGTGCAAAGTGAAGGTCCAGGAGAACAGTGTACATAATTACGTAAATAGTATGTGAAAATCAACTGTGAATAGCTTAGCTATTCTCAGCAATACAATGATCCAAGATGATTCCAAAAGATTTAGGATGAAAAATACTATCCACCTCCAGAGAAAGAACTGATGGAGTATGAATACAGATTGAAGCATATCTTTTTAAAAATTTTACTTTTCTTCTTGGTTTTTAAATCTCCATTTTTTCCACAATGCGAATAATATGAAAATATATTTTTCATGATTTCACACATGTAAGCTTTATTCAGTTGTTTGCTTTGAAAATCTATTCTTCTTTATGCCATCTTCTTTAAAAAATCTCAAAAATTATTTAACATTTTTCATTGCTTCTACATCTCTACATCATCCTAAGGAGGAAAAAAAGAACTACAAAGCATTTGTTAACATGTTAACGTAACATGGTAATGTAGTCAAGAAAAACACCATCGGGGCAGCTAGGTGTCGCAGTGAGTAGAGCGTCAGCCCTAGAGTCAGAGGACCTGAGTTCGGATCTGGCCTCAGACACTCAATGCACACACAAACAAAAACCCAGCCGTGTGACCTTGGGCAAGTTACTTAACCCCAATTGCCCTCCAAAAAAAAAAAAAAGAAAAAGAAAAAGAAAAAAAAAAGAAAAACACCATCTCACCTTGGCACCATTCAAAATTAAGACTCATTTGGTATTCAACCAAATAATCATTTTTTGTCAGGAGATTTGGTAGCATTCCACATCAATATCCCTCTACAATAATGCTTGATTATTGTATCAATAAGAAATCTCAAATCTCTAATTATACTGAGATCCTAATAATTGTTTTCCAGGTTCTGCTCACTTCACTCTGAATCATTTAATCCAAGTATTCCCAGGTTTTTCTGAAACTCTTTCTTAATGCCTTGCAGTATGATAGTATTCCATTATATTTATATTGCATAATATATTCTAATCTTTTCAAAATAATTCAAGATATTTGGATGATATGGCACACCTATTTCATTATTAGGTAGTACTTCTGTGTCATCACATAAATTTTCAATGCCTTCAAAATTTTGGGCTTCTCCTCTTTGGGTTTAAATGTTTCCTCAATTTCTGTTCATATTTAATTTAGAAATGTACACTTATTTCATGTTTGTGTTACATTAATCCACAGTATGTTGTATAATTTGGAGCTGAGTATATCATTTAACAAAAGCAGCATGAAGTCCTTCCCACAGATGGTAAGCTATGTTTCCAATTGTTTATGATATAATATCTACACATAATAAAGAATTCATATCTTTTATCTGTTTCATACCCTCTCATGGAGTGGTCAGTGCCATCTGTACCAAAAGCATTTCCAACAAGTACAGTGCTTCTACTTTTTTATAATATATTTTGCTTTTTTATGGCACCAGAACATGAAGGAATACCATTCACTCAGCTGCTGTCCAATCATGGTGATCAGCATAGTGGTTTTGAAAAGTTATAGCCCATAATCCTATGTCACCCTATATTTTTTATATACACATATGAGCAGTTATATCACTTTTGATGTTAACGTAATCAGTTTCATCATCAGAACCCAAACGGCTTGTGTTTTGGGATCACTCCATGTCTTTCACAATCTCAAAGCAAAAAAACAAAAAGCAAAAAGCACCTTGCTGACCTTCCTTTATTTAACCAAACCTCCCCAACTTGGATGATATCCTCTCTGCCCTTTGAAGCTAAATTTCTCAAAAAGACCATCCAGCATCTGACCTTATCTTTCCTCCAAAACTACTCTCTCCAAAGTTAATCATCTCTTAGTTGCCAAATCCAATAGCCTCTACTCAAACCTCATTGATCTCTCTGCAGTTTTTTATGCTGTTGATCACCCTTGCCTTCATACTCTCTTCTTTCTGGGTTTGCAGGATAACACTCATTCCTGGCTCTCCCTCTACCTGACTATTTTTTTTTACTGTGTCCTTTGCTGGATCTTCTTCCATTATCATGTCCTCTAACCATTGATATACCTCAAGGTTTTATTCTAGGCTCTTTTCTTCCTCTAGACTACTTCATTAGTGATCTTATATTGGTCCCACAGATTTAATTAATACCTTTATGCTGATAATTCTCAAATCTACCTATTCTGCAACAAACTCTGCTAACTTCTAATCTTACATGTCCATCCACCTTTCAGACATCTCAATGTGAATCAGTAGACATCATAAATTTGAGATGTCTAAAACAGAATTCATTATCTTTCCTTCTAAATATATGAATTCTTTCAAAGGGAAGTAAGCAGAATGAGAAAGTAACAGCAATATGATCATATAATATGATTAAATATGATCAACTGCGAAAGACTTAGCTACTCTGATCAAGACAATGATCCAAGACAATTCCAAATGACTCATGATGAAAAAAAAATCCTATTCATCTCCAGAGAAAGATCTGATGGACTCAATGCAGATTGAAGCTGTTTTTTACTTTTTAAAAATTGTTTTATTTTGTTTGTTTTCTTTTGAAACATAAGTAATATGGAAATGTTTTGCTTGATGTCATGTATAATAAAAATCAAAGTTTTTGCCTTCTCAAGTTAAAAAGAGAAGCAAGAGAGAGAGAATTTGAAACTGAAAATTTTAGATGTTTTTAAAATTTGCATTTAATTAGAAAATATTTGACAAAATATTTTTTATAAAAAAGAAAAGATGACTCTTGTTCTAAAGAAATATCTCATTACATTGAATGATAAAATCACATATAAATAGTCCTGGGACAAGTTGTTCTCTTGTCCCCATAATTTTATAAAGCTCTGCATACTATTACACAGATAGGTAAAATAACTTTTTTAATTAAATGAATTATTAAAATATAAGTTCAATTTCTGTAGGCTCACTGAAGGATCCTCAGTAAATTTCAAGTAAGATAGATGGAAAGGTAGGTAGATAGGTAGAAAGGTAGGTATATAGGTAAGGAGAGAGAGACAGAGAGAGAGAGAGAGAGAGAGAGAGAGAGAGAGAGAGAGAGAGAGAGAGAGAGACGGATAGATGGATAGACAGACAGAAAACAGAGCATTTATAAACCCTTCATATTTACCAGGCACTTTGCCAAGTTCTTGAGAAAGAAAGTGCCCATTCTGAAGGAGCTTAATACTAAAAGGAAAGCCAAAGTATAAAGGTTCTTATTACTTCTTGACATTATCTTTATGAAAAATTTCCATTGATCACTTTAAATATACCCCCACCCCCAATTTCTGGTGGCAATGACCTTGTTCTGAAGGGATATTATAAACAATGTTTCCATAAAGAAATTTATTTGACTCTGCTGTTTATTTTACACTTCACTGTTGACAAATTTCTGAAAGACTTCATGGAAATATTGTTCATGCAGGGCCCTTTGCTTCCAGTCACGGATATTGAATACTTCATAGAATTTACCTGGAGGTAAATGACTTTTTTTTTTAATTTGTTATGGATTATTGATGTTTGTTCTTTATTTTATTTTATTTTCCTGTTTAAACAAATGCTTTGTAACCTTCTGTTTTACATCATTCATTTCTGCCAGATTTTGAGTTACAATCATTTCCCCCCGCCGCCCCGTTTTTCCCCTACCCACCCTCCCAGAACAGCAGTCCCGCAAGACATCTCTTCCTCCAATCTGCTCTCTCCCATATCCTCTCCCACACCCCCTTCGACCTCTCCATTAGAGGAAGGTGAATCTTTGTGTCCCAATGCCTGCACATCTTATCTCCCAATTACAAGTAAAAGAGTATTAATAATAGTATTTTTATATATTTGAAACATTTAATCTTAAGACCTTGAATTTCAGATCCATTTCTTTCCTCCCTTGTCACCCATTCCCACTGGGGAGATAAGTAATTCAGTATATGTTGTATATGTCTAGCTATGCAGAACATTATCATAGTAGATATATTGTACAAGGCTGCTTATAATTCCCTCCCCCTCATCCCACCCCCCACCTGGTCCATTCCCCACTTGATCCTGTCCCTCTTCCATAGTGGGTACCTCCAACCTCCCCTCCCCCCAAGGATGCCCACCTATCCATCATCCCTCCTCTCATCCCCCTTCCCCCCATTCTGCTGTAGGTTGAGATGTCCCACCTAGTATGTATGTCATTCTCTCCCTGAACCAAATTCAATGAGAATGTGGTTTCATCTTTTTGCCTTCCTATTTTTCCCCTCCCCTGCAACGACTTCCCCCTGCTTCCTCTACATGAGATAGTTTACCCCAGCTTGTCTCTCCCCATCTACTCCTCTCACTTTCCTCTCTCACCTCACAACTTCACCCCTTGAGTATCCTCCCTTCCCAACAAATTCAACCTGTGCCATCTATCCATATATAACTGTAACCATATACACACACATTCACATATGTATTCACATGACCATACACCCTTCTTCCATTATTTTCATAGTGAGAAAGATTTCCTCAGTCTCAGTTATTGTTTTTCCATATAGGAATGTAAATAGTTCAACTTTGATAAGTTCCTTTTGATTTCCTTCCCGTGATTACCTTCTCAGGCATCTCTTGCTTCTTGCGTCTGGATGTCAAATTTTCTATTCAACTCTGGTTTTTTCCTCAAGAGTCCTTGAAAGTGCTCTATTCCACTGAATGACCATATTTTCCCCTGAAACAAAATACTCAGTTTTGCTGGGTAGGTGACCCTTGAGTTCATTCCCAGCTCTTTTGCCCTCTGGAATATCATATTCCATGCCATTCAGTCCCTCAGTGTAGAAGCTGCCAGGTCCTGTGCTATTCTGATTGTGTTTCCACAATATTGAAATTGTTTCTTCCTGGCTGCTTGTAGTATTTTCTCCTTGATCTGGGGATTCTGGAACCTGGCTATAATATTCCTGGGAGTTTTCTTTTTGGGATCTTTTTCAGGAGGTGATCGGTGGATTCTTTCAACCTCTATTTTGCCCTCTGGATCTAAAACATCAGGGCAATTTTCCTTGAGAATTTCTTGAAGGGTGATTTCTAGGTTCTTTCTTTGATCATGGCTTTCAGGTAGTCCAATAATTTTTAAATTGTCTCTCCTGGATCTATTTTCCAGGTCAGTGGTTTTTCCCAGGAGATATTTCACATTGCCTTCTAATCTTTCATTTGTTTGGATCTGCTTAACAGCATCTTGATTTCTCATAAAGTCATTAACTTCCATTTGCTCCAGTCTAACTCTGAAGGAATGAATCTCCTCAGTGAGCTTTTGAGATTCTTTTTCCATCTGGCAAATTCGACATTTTAAGGCATTCTTCTCCCCATTGCCCTTTTGGACCTCCTTTGCCATTTGAGTTAGTCTATTTTTTAAGGTGTTGTTTTCCTCAGACTGTTGACCCTTATTTCATACTTTTCCTGCATCCTTCTCATTTCTCTTTCTAATTTTTCCTCCACTTCTCTTATTTGATTTTTAAAGTCCTTCTTAAGGTCCTCTATGGCCTGCAACCCGCTCATGTTTTCCCCTGGGGCTTTTGGTGCAGGACTTCTGACCTCACAGTCCTCTTCCCGCTCCATGCTTTGACCCTCCTTGCCCCCAAAGTAGGAGTCTAGGGTTGCATTTTTCTGTTTAATTTGTTTCCTTTGCCTTGGCATATTGCCACTTAATTACTTGACTTTTGGGCTTGTTGCCACACTGTGGCTTTTTGCCGCCAGATAGGGGAATTTTCGTCCCGAACGGGGGGGGGGGGCAACTTCCATTTCCGGCAAGCTGGAAACCCACCCCAGATCACAATCCAGATCCAGGGAGGTTAAAGCAAGAGCAATTACCCCCCAAGACTGATCGTTGGATCTCCCTACAGTTCGCAGGCCAGGAGCTGGAGCTGCCTCTGAAAACTACAAAATGACGTGTCTCCTCAGTGGCTTCTAGCCCCCAGGGGAGGAAGCCGACACGTTCCCCAAATTCTGGTCCCAAAGTCCATAGGGCACTAACCTCTCACTTTGTCCTAGGCATGTCTATGTTGATAATTCTGGAATCGCCACAGCTGCTGGTGTTCTGGGGTCCCTCTAGCTGGCTGCTGGCCCTGCCGCCCTGGGGCTAAAACCATGACTCAGGCAGACCAGACCTGTGCTTGGCTTCCCAGACCACTGCGTTGGTCCTTCCTGCAGGGCTACTGGCCTGTCCTCAGTGGGAGGTTAGCTTCTCTGTGTCGTTCTGTGGGTGCTGGGGCTCCAGAAGTTGTTCAGAGCCCCCTTTTACATAGTTTGGAGGAAATCTGGGTGCAGAGTGGCTTGGATGTGCTGTTTCTACTCTGCCATCTTGGCTCCGCCCCCCAGTAAATGACTTTTGATTACATTTGACAGTGGCATTTGCCTCATGTCAGTTTTCACTATTGCCGAGTGTTTTATATTTGTTCCAAATATATTTCCATAAATTTTAACCCATTTGTCATGTGCTTTAAGAATTTCTATAAGTTCTATCCATCCTTTGTAATAAGATGTTACTAATGTAGCTGCCTTGGGGAAAATTAGGCACTGTATTTCATTAATAATGTATTGGTTTTAGTTAGGATCCTTTCCAAATCTATTATTTTGCAGTACCAAAGTTATACTTTTAGATGGGAATTTCATTGCTGTTAATCACTTTAATCATATTCTTTCCCATTTTGGTTCCCTTTCAAGATGCTAATAAATGCCTTGACTTTCCCAGCCCCAGCTTTCTCCTTGAAAGTCTTTGTCTTGGAGGGGAGGACATTCTGGGGGAAGGGGAGGTTGGAAGTACCCACTATCAAAGAGGGACAGGATCAAAGTAGGGAATGGACCAGGTGGGAGGTGAGATGGGTGGGAGGGAAATATAAGCAGTCTTTTACAATATATCTACTATGGTAATGTTTTGCATAGCTATACATGTACACCACATACTGAATTGCTTATCTTCTCAGAGGGAGTGGGTGACAAGGGAGGAAGGGAATGGATCCGAAAATCAAAGTTTTAAAATTAAATGTTTCATAAGATGTCCAGGCATTGGGGCTCAGAGATTTCACCTTGCCCTAATGGCAAAGTTGAAGGGAGTGTGGGAGAAGATATGGGAGAGAGCAGATTGGATGAGGGGATATCTAGTGGGACTGCTATTCTTGGGTGGTGGGTAGGGACAAAATGGGGGAAAAATGTAACTCATAATCCGGTGGAAATGAATGATGTAAACCAGAAGTTAATAAAGCATTTGTTTAATTAAAAAAAAGAGTCT
This sequence comes from Gymnobelideus leadbeateri, assembly GCA_011680675.1. Lineage (NCBI taxonomy): Eukaryota > Metazoa > Chordata > Mammalia > Diprotodontia > Petauridae > Gymnobelideus > Gymnobelideus leadbeateri. Next base: position 44,692 of record WOXC01001747.1, read on the forward strand.
TTGTCTTGCTTAAAAAAGGTAAAGTACTTATTAATATTGCCATCATCCACTGTTTTGATTGTCCCTTCAGATTCAAATTCAAACAATTCAGTTTTTATTTTTCTTGGTGCTTGTCAACAATGTTGGACTTCTTGAGTTCTAATGACATTTTGACACTACTGAAGAAAGTTTTCTTTTGATGAAATAACTTTGTATGATACTTTCTATTAGAGCAACTTAATTTAATGTTTTTCTGGTATGTTAAGTAACTAATAAAAGATTGTGACCTTAATTTTTCTTTGACTTGGAAGCCATATTCATTTCTAGTCTATCATCAGCATAATTATTATTCACAATTTTGTCCATGTTCATTAACTTCAGGATTATTTGCCATGGGCTTATAATTCCCCTTCATTCCACAAAATCTTGTTCAGTTGCCACATCATGGTTTGCAAATGGCCTTCGATCTCTAAAGACAATGGCCATGGAACATAAGCAAGGAGAGACTTTAAGTCTAGGTGTAGGGATTGAATGTATGTCTAATATCCAAACACTCAGCTAGCCAGGGTAGCAGTGGATCATCATCAGCTTGGCTTAAGGGTTGTGAATGTATGAGAAGAGTCAGTGCCCATACCAAGGAAGCCACCGTTGCTTGGAATATACGTTTGGAATATATCATTCCCTTGAATTTCATTAATTCTAGTCAATGCAAACCAAAAGATTCTGGTAAGGAAAATATATCCTATATATAAACTAAATTTCCAGGACATCCATGAACCATTACAAGGAGTAAAGGATGATATGAGCAAGGTGAAAAGGGAAAATAAGACCAAGTTTGCATACTATTTGTTACCGAAGTCTTCAACATTAAAAAACATTTTTAAGGCTGGAAAATCTTTGTTGGTCTTCCAGTGGAATACCAAAACTTTCAGAAAACTTTTCATTTACTTGTGGTAATACAGAAATATTAGTCAGAGAACCAAGGAAAAGTTCTTTTAAAAAAAGTATAGGTTCACCTTAGCAGTGAAGGTCTAGAGAAAAGGTTCAGGTCTTCCTTATTAAAAGATTATATGTTGTTTGACATATTCCACAGGTCTTAGCAAAATTAAGGTGTCAAACTAACTGGGTGGGAGAGTGGAAATGAGTATCCCAGTTGCTCATTAGGTTACAAAGAGCATTTACATTTCTTCAGTCTTCATTTTCTTCTGTTGCCTCTGAAGTGGATCCTGACATGTCATGGACATTTAATTTGAAAAAGCTCCCAAATGCATTCTAAAGGAAAAGAAACACTCCATGGTGCCCTCAATAAGCAAGAGGATTGCAAGGTCCCATTACTATAAGCACAACCAAATTTATTTTCTGAATACCCTTAAGATTTGGGGCAATGCAGAGGAAAAAAGCACTAATTTCTTTAGAACTAGTCACAGCAGTCTCTCAATTTCTAATTCATTCAGCAGTGAACCCTTGAACCAATCAGCTTTGTTTTGTGTAGCTTTTTCCCATTAATATGGAAACAGATTGGCTTTTCCTCAACAATGCTACCCACTCCAAGAAAGTAAGTAAAGGCCCATACTGAGAATATCTGCAACTGTGCCCAGGAAATTTAAACAAGTTGGCTTTCCCCCCTACTGCTTAGAAATGCAACTACTGCTATTCCTTTGTTTCCATTTTGTTCTATTTAGTTTTGGGTTTTTTCCCAGTTGATTTTCCAGCTTCTGATTCATCATATTTTCTTGGTCACCAAGTGGGAGAGGAGAGAAGAGGAGTAGGAGGCATGACTTACTAAACTATGTTTATGAAAACATCCCTCCAGGATGTTAATGGCTATACACATGTATGTAGGAATTATATTCTACCAAAAGACTCTGTGGTTATCTTCATTACATTATAAAATTCTACTGAGATCCTAGGTGGCATTCTCCAAGTTAGAGGTATCCTCTTTTAAGTCTAATGTATCGCTTTGTGCCCCATCAACTTCTCTTGCTCATGTCATTGTTCTTTGTTGTGAAGAGATATTTTCTGATTTCTATCTCTCCATGGGGGTGGTGTTAAAAGGACCACAGTTTCCATCCATATTATGCATATGTACAGATTGTTCTTTGGCTTGTCACTGAAAAGCTCCTATTTACAGAACCCAGTATTGTTTCTGACTCCCTCTCAAACTTATGGATGCTCTGGTGTAGTGGAGGAGTTTGAACTTTAGATATCAGAGGATTTGGGTTGAAAATCCCACTTAACCATTTACTATATGACCTTAAATTCTTAATTTCTCTAGGCTTCATTTTCACTGAAAGAAAAGGTCAGGGTTAAGCTAAATGATTAGTAAATTCCCTCATAGTCTTCTAGCTCTCCATTTCTAGTCATGTGTGTATACATATGTATTTCACACACATATTGGTGTATATATGTGTGTATGTGTATGTATGTATAAGTGTGTATTTATAGAGAGGGTTGTGTATATGTATATACACATGAACATATACATTTATGTGTGTATAGAGTCATATACATATACACATACACATAGTTAACTACATTATATGTATGTTTATATGTGTATATATGCACACATATATGTGTGTGTATATGTCTGTGTATATCCTCTGATTTTAACAGTGTTTGTTTCTAGAAGTTTAGGGCTCAAACATTATCTGAAATTCTATTCAAAGTTGTCCAAAATGCTTAGAATTATTCAGATCTTCTTAACCATACATGCTACTGGCTGACTATTAGACAAAACAATTTCTTTTTTTTATTAATTTTTTTGTTTATTTTTAGTTTACAAGATTCAATTCCATAGTTCCTTGAGTTTCAAATTCTCCTTCCTTCCTTCCTCCTACCCCTCCACGATGACATTTAATCCAGTATAAGATCTGCAAATACTTTCACATTAGACATTAGTCAGGTTACAAAGGTGGATTGTACCAGATGGAATGAAAAATGGTAAAGAGGAAATAAAACCAAACAATGAAAAGAAAAAGATCAAGTAGTTTGCTTCCATCAGGATTCAAACTCAGTTCTTTCTAGTTCTTTCTCTGGATGTAGGCATCTCTCTCCATCATGAGTCTTTTGGGACTGACTTATATCACTGCATTGCTGAGAAGAGTCCAGTCTATTATAGTTGGTCATCACACATATGCTGTGTCTGTGATTGTATACAAATCTCTCCTGGTTCTACTCCTCTCACTCAGCATCAGTTAGTATAAGCCTCTCTAGGTAAATATGAAGTCCATCTGCTCCTCATTTCTTATAGCACAATAATATCCATCGCATGCATATACCACAACTTGTTTAGCCATTCCCCAATTGATGGGCATCCCCTTAATTTCCAATTCTTTGCCACCACAAAAAGAGGTACTATAAATATTTTTGTACATATGGGTCTTCCTCCCACTTCTATGATCTCTTTGGGATATAACCCTAGATGTGGTATTGCTGGGTCAAAGGGTATGAAATTATTTATAGCCCTTTGGGCATAATTCCAGATTGCTCTCCAGAATGGTTGGATCAGTTCACAACTCCACCAGCAATGAATTAGTGTTCCAATTTTCCCACATCCTCTCCAGCATTTGTCATTTTCCTGTTTTGTCATCTTGGCCAATCTGACTGGTGAGATGTGGTACCTCAGAGTTCTTTTGATCTGTATTTCTCTAATCAATAGTGATTTAGAGCATTTCTTCATATGTTTATAGATATCTTTAATTTCTTTCTCTGAAAATTGCCTGTTCATACCCTTTGACCATTTATCAATTGAGGAATGACTTGTATTCTTACAGATTTGACTCAATTCTCTGTATATTTTAGAAATGAGTCCTTTATCAGAGACATAGGTTGTAAAAATTCTTTCCCAATTTCCCACCTCCCTCGTGATCTTGGTTACATTGGCTTTGTTTGTATAGAAGCTTTTCAATTTGATGTAATCAAAATTGTCCATTTTGCATTTTATAATGCTCTCTAATTCTTGTTTGGTCCTAAAGTCTTTCCCTCTCCACAAATCTGACAGGTAAACTATTCCTTACTTTCCCAGATTGCTTTATCATCCTTTACACCTAGATCATCCTTTACACCTAGATCATCCACCCATTTAGATTTGATTTTGGGATATGGTGTTAGATAATGGTCTATGCCCATTTTCTGCCATACTGTATTCGAGTTTTCCTAGCAGTTTTTGTCAAATAGTGCATTCTTATCCCAAAAACTGAGGTCTTTTGGTTTATCAAACAATAGATTACTATACTCATTAATTGCTAGATCTCATGCACCCAATCATTCCATTGATCCACTACTCTATTCCTCAGCCAGTACCAAGTAGTTTTGATGACTGCTGCTGTATAATACAGATTAAAATCTGGTATGGTTAGTCCACCTTCCCTAGCATTTCTTTTCATTAATCCCCTTGATATTCCAAACCATTTGTTCTTCCAAATACATTTTGTTACTATTTTGTCTAACTCTATAAAGTAGTTTTTTGGTAAGTTGATTGGTATGGCACTAAATATATAAATTAGTTTGGGTAAAATTGTCATTTTTATTATATTAGCTCAACCCAGCCATGAGCAATTGATATTTTTCCAATTAGTTAGATCTGACTTTATTTGTGTGAGAAGTGTTTTGTAGTTGTGAAACAAACCAATTTCAATGAATATAAAACTGACTGAGTCACTAGACGCAGGTTCCAGTGATTCTACCTGTGGGTGACACATAATAATAATTGACATTTGTCTCATGAGTTAAAGTTTACCAAATGCTTTATATCATCTTATTTGTGAATAAATATGTATTACAAGTATTACTGTTTTGAGCGATGAGGTAAATGAGGGTCAGAGAGTGTAAGTGGGATGCCCAGGCCATACTGATTCTCAGTTACCATGTGTGCAGCAAATTCAAATAAAATGATTATTGAAGAGATTAAAATTCATTTTTTTTTGAGGGGGGAAGTTGAGGCAATTGGGATTAAGTGATTTGCCCAAGGTCACATGGCTAGTAAGTATCAAGTGTCTGAGGCCGGATTTGAATTCAGGTCCTCCTTACTCAAGGGCTGGTGCTCTATTCACTGTGCTGCCCAGCTGCCCTGAGATTAGACTTCATTGCCAGAATGGAAGTAGAACTTTAATGTAGCCATTGATGTTACCCTAGCACCAGGCACTCTCTGTCAGTTCTTCAGAGAACTTATTCTCTTTCTTGATTAGACTTCTCACTTGCTTTTCAGTTAGGGTAACAGAGAAAATTCAGATTTGCATTGACTAGATTTCTACTGGTGTGTCAGCATGGTGTGTATCAGGAGTAGGGAAGGCAAACTCACTCTGAAGTCAGAAGATATCAGATACTGTCTGTGATTTTGTTAACTGTATTGGATAACCTTTCTAGGGCTTAGGGGAAACCTTGATCAATAAAATGAGTGGGTTAGCCTAAGTAAACTTTGAGATATTTTCCCAATACTAGATACATATAATCTATGATATTAAGTAATTTATGTAATAAATGAATTTTTTATAGGTCCATCAAAAATGTGAAGCATTCTAATAGTGAAAAATACCTTCTTGTCTGTCTACTTTCAAATCATGCATATTATAATCATTATTATTGCTACTTCTGCCACTACTGACATAATAATATAATATTGTCATTAATATTATGATTATTATTGCTTCTAATGAGAGTGGATAGAGTGCTAACCCTAGAATCAGGAGGACCTGTGTTCAAATACAATCTCAGATATTTACTAGCTATGTGACCTTGGGCAAGTCACTTATCTCTGTTTGGCTCAGTTACTCATTTTTAAAATCTAGAGAAGGAAATGACAAAGCACTCTAGTATCTTTGCCAAGAGAACCCCAAGTGGAATCAAGGAGAGTTGTATGTAACTGAAACAACTCAACAGCAGAAACAAAAACTTCTAAAGGCTGATATTTATATACCATTTTACATATAGTATATCATCCAGTCTAGTGTTTTTCTAGTAGTTGTTCCCCCCAAGTTTTCATGTACCAGATCTACTCTAATGTCTCTCTCAAATTGTCATTGCTTAAATAGCTCACTTTTGTTGTTCAGTCATGTCCAATTCTTCATGAACCCATTTGGGGTTTTCTTGGCAAAGTAACTAAAGTGGTTTGCCACTTTGCCACTTCTCTAGATCATTTTGCAGATGAGTAACTGAGCAAAATTGTGTTAAGTGACTTGGCCAGGGTCACATGGCTATGTCTGAGGCTATACTGAAACTCATGAAGATGAATCTTCATAACCATCTCTCTATCTACTGCTTCACCTCAGTCCCCCTAAATATCTCATAGTTATACCTATCTACATAATGCAGTAGACTACGGGTGCAGAACACTATATGTGTTCTGAGACTCAGTTGATATGTTGGTTAGTTTTCTTAAATTTATTTTATTTTTAACTTATGGAATTAAACTAGCACTTCTTTAATAGTATAATAAGAAAAAAGATGATTGCTTCTACATTCAGTTAGCCAAAAAAATTTCCTTTCTGTTTAAATTCAAGAAGTCATTATAAAAATATTATGAGCTACAGGATTAATTAGTACTGCTAAAATTCAGTAACATAACGTCACCTTGTGTTTGGCCAAACCTGGAGAAAATGGTGACTGCTATATCCTAATGGTGAACAAAACTAAAGTGGGATGCCCAAAACTAAAGTAAACAAAACTAATATTGAACAAAACTAAAGCAAGCAAATAAATGAATACTATTTTCATCAAGCTTGTTGTTATCATTCCCCAAAGAGGTTTTTTAAGGCACTATTAACTTTTTGGAGTCACACCTGTCTCTGGTGACAGAATGACTGCCTGTATAATCCACAGGGTGCCAGAAAGCTCTTTAAGATCTAGTCTAGTCTTGTACTCCAAATTAGTTTTCATAGCACACAAGAAAACTCTCTAGAGAAATGCAAACACTACAGGATCTGGTGATTTTTCCAATTCAACTCAATGGATGGGCAGCATGAGCTGTCTGTAGCATCAAGGGAGTCGCAGCTTAGGTTCTTGCGTGATGTTTTTACAAAGATGATTGCTTGCAGCTAACCAAAAGATGACTGACCATCCTAGAGAGTGGGTTACATTCCTGCTGGGCTGCTTTTAAATTCATGTAATCATCTTCACCATGTGAAGCTGAATATTATTCAGAATTGCTTGGGTCAGTGGAAGATTAGTACTAATAATAATGAGCTTGCATTTTTATGGTACTTTACATTCATTATCTCATTTGAGAATTATAGAAATCTTATGTGATAAGTGGGAAGCTAGGTAGTGTGGTGGATAGAGTACCAGGGCTGGAGTCAGGACAATGAGTCTCCCTGAGTTAAAATTCAGTCTGAGAAAGTTGTTAGCTATGTGACCCTGTGCAAGTCACTTAACCCTATTTGCCTCAGTTCCTCATCTGTAAAAAGAGCTGAAGAATGAAATGGCAAATCTCTTTAGTTCCTTTGCCAAGAAAACCCCAAATGGAGTCATGAAGAGGTAGATATAACTGAAAAATGGCTGAACAACAACATATGTGTGATAAGTGTTACTGTTATTCATATTTTTCAGATGAGGAAACTGAGGTTCAGAGATGGTATTATTTAAGTGGTATCACCAATAATACGACAAATACAATCAAACAAATCTAAAGAATGACCCTTAACCCAGAAAACTAGTGAAAAGGACAAAAAAGTAGGAAAAATCAATAATAGAACTATAGGCATATGCCCTCTAAAGAACATCAAAGGCACCAAGAAAAGCCCCATGAGCTACAACATATTTATAGCAGCACTTTTTGTATTAGCAAAAAAACTGTTAATTAAATGTCCATCATTTAAGAAATGATTTAAAAATTCATGGTATATGAATTAATGAATATTACTGCAACAAAAACAATGCCAAATAAGAATAAAGTGTAGCACAGGGAGACAGACTGATACAAAGAAAACAGAACCAGTAAAACTATGTGCACAATGGTCATGACAGTACAAAAGGAAAAAACACACATGCACACAAAATAACTGAACCTTAAGTAATTACAATGATCAAGCTTGGTTTCAAAAGGAGAGATGAAAAAATAGATCTCTACCCCTGTTTCTTTGCAAATGCAGTAGACTATGGATGCAGAACACTATATGTGTTGTGAGACTCAGTTGATATGTTGGTTAGTTTTTTAAAATTTATTTTATTTTTAACTTATGGAATAAAACTAGCACTTCTTTAATAGTATAATAAGAAAAAAGATGATTGCACACTAAACTGCAAATTTACTATGTATTACTTGTTATTCCTTTTAAATATGCACCAAAGTTATCATGTAATTTTTTTTCCTCTCCCCTCCCTAGAGATGGCTACCATTACACACACACACACACACACACACACACACACACACACACACACACACAAATATGGTAAAATTATTCTATACATACTTCCATTTATCATTTCTTTCTCTGGTTGTAAATAATATCTTTCTTCATATGTCCTTTATAGTCAATTTGGGTACTTATAAGAGTCAAAATAACATTCACCCAAAGTCATTATTAAAACAATATTGCTGTTGCTATATACAAATGTTCTCTTTGTTCTGCTCATTTTGCTATTCATTATCTCATGCAAGTCTTTCTATGTTTTAATGAACTATTATTTCTTTTTTTTCTATGTTATAGTGTTATTTCCCCAAGTAAGGGAAGAAACATATTTCTCTTCTCTCTCTCTCTCTCTCTCTCTCTCTCTCTCTCTCTCTCTCTCTCTCTCTCTCTACACACACACACACACACACACACACACACACACACACATACACAGATATGCATATAAATATATGTACATAAATGTGATACAACAGCAAAATATATCAAACTTTTTTTTAAAAAAATAGAAGATTTTCTATAAGGTCTAAGAAAAAAATGTGGAAGTCAATGAATATACTGTATTGCTATAGAGTATTATATAATAGTATCAACACAAGCTAAAGACCTACAAGCACTGGATTTACATATTTAAACCTAGATATTTAAATCCAGTGCTTTTGGTTTGTCTAGGTATAAATCTTAGGTCTGATACTTACTAAATGTGTCACCTTGGTAAGTTACTTAACCTTTCTGGACCTCAGTTTCCACATCTGTAGGAAGAAACTGTTGGAGTAGGTGCCTCCTAAGTTCCCTTCCAGATCTATATCTATGATCCCATAATCTTGTTAACTTAAAACCACTTACTCTTGCTAATTTTGTATGTGGCAATTCAAGACAAAAATAGCAGTGTCTGCCTCAAAGAGATTATAAGACATTCTACTGGGAGAAGAACATGTATACAAATAAGTCAATATACACATACATAAACTAAAAACCAAACAAATACAACTTAATTTAGTGAGTGGGGGGCCCTAGGATCTAGAGGGGAGGGCAAGGTACCAGAAAAAGGTTGATGTAGGAGGTAGGACTTGAACATAACATTAAAGGGAGCTAAGGACTCAATCAACAAACATTTGTTAAGCACCTCAAGGGCATCTCTGTTATAGAATATTTAACAGGAAAAATTCAAAAACTGCTGAATGATTGACATAACAATGTGCAAACTATTCAGCCTGTGTTTCTTTCCATTTTAGCCATTGCTCTTAGGAAATAAGATAAAGGCAAGCCAAGTACATTTAGATTTTTATTTTCCTTTGGCACATTTAACACAATTTTTTTAGGTTATTGATTAATCACTGTTGGGAAATGAGTTAAAATGTGCTGTAGAGTTTATTTACTGGCTTTCAAGTACTCAAAAATGATGGAAATAGCCTAATGGATCAGTGGGCCTTTTGCCTGTGCAAACTGCTGTTTGCCACATGAAGGTGGCCTTCATGTGAAAACTATTGTACTACCCTCCTGGGATCACTTTTTAGCACAGAAATTGTGGCAATTATTGAAAAGATTAGAGTAAGCTCTTTTGAATATCTTTGTAATTCTATGTAGGAAATAGCACTTCTCCCCACCCTTGCTTTGAATCCTTGAGGGGGAAAATAAATAAGCATTGATAGACTCTCCACTGTGGTCCAAAAACAGACAAGGTCTCAAGGTCTCCAAGTTCATTCAATCATTCCAACCTGTGTTGGTTGATTCTTCCTTTCTCTCAAATCTTGCAGCACTTAACTGACTTCACCAGTCATTAGGCACACAATCATACTTCTGTCTTCCTTTTTTGATACCTCCTTAAAGATGTGTTTCTCTGGATAGGGGTATATATTGAGAAATGATGGTGAAACAGAAAGTATTACTTTTTATTTTTAAAAGGAAAGTGAAAATTATATTAGCTGTTGATTATTTTGATGACTAATTTCTAAAAAAGAGAAAATTAAGGAGACCTTCAATTAAAATAGTAGAAATAGCAGTGGTAAAAAGGTATTGGAGTTGAGAAATAGTAATAAAAGTATTAGGTCTTAGTGATGGACTAATGTAGAAGTCCAAGAAGAGGGAGCTCTCACTAATCTCCTTGAAACTGAATGTTTGAGTAACTAGGAAAACTCTGATACAATTAAGAGAAGATTCAACTTTAACCAGTTCTAGGTTTCAGTCTGAGAGTTGCCATCTATCTTCTCCATGTGGTGGGAAGCAGATAAATGCTCCAAAAAACAGAAATGGAGAAGCTTTCACTTCTCCAAAATTGGGACTTCACATCCTAACTACATTATTCTACTTTAAGGATTCTGAATTCCTATAATAGCAGCTCGGTTTATATACAAACATAAATTCAAAGCACATCCTAAAACCAAATGTAAATTATGTTTGGATTAGCCACAATTCAACATTGTCTGCACCATTTATCCATTAGTGAGATAACCCAGAGTGATCTTTAAGTATTGAGAAGAAAGTTTTGGCATAAGCCAAAAGCTTTTTTCTATGAACAGTTGGGCTTCAGCCCAGTTACTCTGAAGAATCCAAGCAGAGGGAAGATGAAGGATTTTCTCTTCTCCACACTTAAGTGCATCAACTGCTCACAGCCCCTTGAGCTCAAAGGAGAAAATCAGGAGCTTTGGATATTTCTATACTTGTCTGCCAAAGTAGCTCTCATCTTGGTTACCAAATACAAAATCTCTTTGCTTGAACTTCCCCAAACATCCAGTTTTTTTTTTTGTTTTGTTTTGTTTTTTTACTGTGGTTACACTTGTTATGTGGGTTGTAATCTTTTCCAGTATTGATGATTATGCCCAAAGGATTTAAATAATTCTCATTTCATTAGGGAGGGTCCAAGTCAATTGTCCAATTAATCTGAAAGTTTGCAATCTGAATTATGCAATGTCATGAGCCTCACTCTTTTTTTCAGAGTCATCAAAGTCCAGTGGCAAGAAAAAAGTCAAGATGACCGGTGATGGCCTGGGAAGCAGCAGATGATCTTGGTATCTTCTTTGTCTAACCAAGTTCTAAGCACTCCATAGTGCCTGCTTCAGCCACCTTCGTGACAGTTGAAATAAATTGTTCTCATCCACCCATTCTGCCAGGGTAAGTCTTTACATGCTTGGGAAAGACATCCCCCTAAATCATGAATGGGTTTGAGGCCTTTTGGTTACCCTTGACCTCTTTCAGCCTGTCTGCTGAGGTGGTTTTACTGGGTTGCAGTCACTACACATACTATACCTTATTGGACCCCAAGGTGAAAGTTGGATAAAGATGTACACCAAAGGTGAATGTGCAACTCTGCAAAGGTCTTATATGCCAAGGACTGGGGATATAAAGACAGGGAGAAAATATTCCCTGCTTTCAAGTAGTTTAGAATCTAATGCAGTAGTAAAGAATAACACTGCAAACTCAAATCAACATTAAAATAATACATAAAAGCTTATGATAAGGTTGTATATTTGCTTACTTCTTCCCCCTTTTCTGCCATCTTTTCTTCCCTCCTTTATAGAAGACAGAAATGAAAGTGATTAGATAAAGTTAATGAAAGCTTCTCCCTAGTGTGCCACCACTCTTACAAATTTGTGGCTTGGTATGGCAAGCAGAAATTAGCTCTGGACTAATTCTCATTCCTCCTTTTCTGCCTTTTCACCCATGTACAAAGAGTCTTAAAATTCCTAAGCAGAAGTCTTTTCAAAGTAAAAGGGAACAAAACAAGGCAAAAATAATGTAAATTCTTTAAAAATATGTAATGTACATATATTCTAGCCCATTTATTCTCTATGCCTTTTGGTTCTCCAGTGTCTCTATGATCACTGAGGTCCTCCTGAATCTTCTTATGTCTCAGCAAACTAGAACTGAAGTAGTATTACAGAGCAAGATCAAAACATTGAAAGGGTTTGGAGGAAATATACACTCAGTTACAGGAAAAATTTTATACTTGGACAAATATATTTTCTTTTTTTCTGTTTTTTTTTTTTGGTGGATGGTGAGGTGGGATGTGAAGTATGATCTGAGCATGACCAAATATATTAGTTGAAATAAATGTTCATTGACTCTCCCATCTATCAGGATAGCAGAGCCCTATTACCAAATTCTCATATATGTAATGAACTTTTGAATACACATTTCTAAATAACAAATGTTTGTTCTACAAATATTTGCGTGATTTTTATCTTCTGATATGTGTAAGACAAAAGAAACAAAACTGAATTCACAGATTTTAATGAATTTAATTTCTTTTTTCTCCAAGTTCCCATCCTTTGGGGGGGGGGGCTATTCCTAGGCAGATCTGGAGAAATAAAGTGACAGTGTAATTTTTGTGGTTTAAGATTGATATGCCTGGGGGGGCAGAGCCAAGATGGCGGAGTAGAAACAGCGCGTCCAAGCCGCTCTCCCCCCAGATCACCTCCAAACTATGTAAAAGGGGACTCTGAACAACTTCTGGAGCCCCAGCACACAAAGAACGACACAGAGAAGCTAACCTTCCTCTGAAGACAGCCCAGCAGCCCTGCAGGAAGGACAAGCTCAGTGCTCTGGGAGTCAGCATTGCAGCACTCAGTGTGCGGGGAGCCGAACAGAGGTCTGCCTAAGTCGTGGTTTTAGTCCCAGGGCAGCTGGGCCAGCAGCCAGCTGGAGGGACCCCAGAACACCAGCAGCTGTGGCGATTCCAGAATTATCAACATAGACATGCCTAGGAAAAAGTGAGAGGTTATTGCTCTATGGACTTTGGGACCAGTATTTGGGGAATGTGTCGGCTTCCTCCCCTGGGGGCTAGAAGCCACTGAGGAGACATGCCATTTTGTAGTTTTCAGAGGCAGCTCCAGCTCCTGGCCTGCAAACTGTAGGGAGATCCAGCGATCAGTCTTGGGGGTTAATGGCTCTTGCTTTAACCTCCCTGGATCTGGATTGTGATCTCGGATGTAGGTTGTGGGTGGGTTTCTAGCTTGCCAGAAATGGAAGTTGTCCCCCCACACGTTCGGGATGAAAGTTCCCGTCTGGTGGAAGAGCCACACTGTGGCAACAAGCCCAAAAGTCAAGTAATTAAGTGGCAACATGCCAAGGCAAAGGAAACAAATTAAACAGAAAAATGCAACCTTAGACTCCTACTTTGGGGGCAAAGAAGATCGAAGCATAGAAAAGGAGGAGGGCTGTGAGGTCAGAAATCCTGCTCCAAAAGCCCCAAAGGAAAACATAAGTGGGTTACAGGCCATAGAGGACCTTAAGAAGGACTTTAAAAATCAAATAAGAGAAGTGGAGGAAAAATTGGGAAGAGAAATGAGAAGGATGAAGGAAAAGTATGAAATGAGGGTCAACAGCCTGATTGAGGAAAACAACACCTTAAAAAATAGACTAACTCAAATGGCAAAGGAGGCCCAAAAGGGCAATGAGGAGAAGAATGCCTTAAAAAGCCGAATTTGCCAGATGGAATTTGCCAGATGGAAAAAGAATCTCAAAAGTTCACTGAGGAGATTCATTCCTTCAGAGCAAATGGAAGCTAATGGCTTTATGAGAAATCAAGATGGTGTTAAGCAGATCCAAACACATGAAAGATTAGAAGGCAATGTGAAATATCTCATGGGAAAAACCACTGACCTGGAAAATAGATCCAGGAGAGACAATTTAAAAATTATTGGACTACCCAAAAGCCATGATCAAAGAAAGAACCTAGAAATCACCCTTCAAGAAATTCTCAAGGAAAATTGCCCTCATGTTTTATATCCAGAGGGCAAAAGAGAAGTTGAAAGAATCCACAGATCACCTCCTGAAAAAGATCCCAAAAAGAAAACTCCCAGGAATATTATAGCCAGGTTCCAGAATCCCAGATCAAGGAGAGAATACTACAAGCAGCCAGGAAGAAACAATTTCAATATTGTAGAAACACAATCAGAATAGTACTGGATCTGGCAGCTTCTACACTGAGGGATCAAAGGGCATGGAATATGATATTCCACAGGGCAAAGGACCTGGGATTAAAACCAAGAATGACCTACCCAGAAAAACTCAGTATCTTGTTTCAGGGGAAAATATGTTCATTCAGTGGAATAGAGGACTTTCAAGCATTCTTGAGGAAAAAAAACAGAGTTGAATAGAAAATTTGACATCTAGACACAAGAAGCAAAAGATGCCTGAGAAGGTAATCAGGGAAAAGAAATCAAAAGGAATTTATCAAAGTTGAACTATTTACGTTCCTATATGGAAAAACAATAACTGTGATTGAGGAAATCTTTCTCAGTATGAAAATAATGGAAGAAGGGTGTATGGTCATATGAATACATATGTGAATGTGTGTATATATGTTTACAGTTATATATGGATAGAGAGCATAGGTTGAATTTGTTGGGAAGGGAGGATACTCAAGGGGTGAAATTATGAGGTGAGAGAGGAACGTGGCAAGAGGAGTTGGGGAGAGACAGGGTAGGGTAAACTATCTCATGTAGAAGAAGCAAGGGGAAGTGGCTACAAGGGAGGGGAATAATAGGAAGGCAAAAAGGCAAAACCACATTCTCATTGAATTTGGTTCAGGGAGAGAATGACATACATACTAAATGGGATATCTCAACCTGCAGCAGAATAGGGGGAAGGGGGATGAGAGGAGATATGATGGATGGGAGGGCATTCTTGGAGGGAGGGGAGGTTGGAAGTACCCACTATAGAAGAGGGACAGGATCAAGTAGGGAATGGACCAGGTGGGGGGTGGGATGAGTGGGAGGGAATTATAAGCAACCTTTTACAATATATCTACTATGGTAATGTTTTGCATTGCTAGACATGTACAACATATACTGAATTACTTATCTTCCCAGAGGGAATGGGTGACAAGGGAGGAAGGGAATGGATCTGAAATTCAAGGTCTTAAAATTAAATGTTTCAAATATATGTAAATACTATTATTAATACTCCTTTGCTTGTAATTGGGAGATAAGATTTGCAGGCATTGGGACACAGAGATTCACCTTCCTCTAATGGGAAAGTCGAAGGGGGTATGGGAGAGGATATGGAAGAGAGTAGATTGGAGGAAGCGATATCTTGTGGGACTGCTATTCTGGGAGGGTGGGTAGGGGATAAACGGGGAGGAAAAAATAATTGTAACTAAAAATCTGGCGGAAATAAATGATGTAAAACAGACATTAATAAAGCATTTGTTTTTAAAAAAATAACTGCAAAAAAGATTGATATGCCTTATCTCATTAGATCAGTAAACTACTGTAAGATTTCACTGGATATCTCTGTGGTCCAATTGTCTTTACTAGCTTCATTATTTTTGTGGATGTAAGGGTTGTAGTGTCCTTGGACATTATTTTTGAAAGCTAATCCTATAAAATGATTTTGAACAGAGGACAAATTAACAATAGTGGAAGGGCAATTAGAATATCAGTTTACCTATCCTTTTCCCCCCCACAATCTTTCCTTGTGCTAAACTAAGAAAAACATAAATTAATATTACAAACCAGATAAATTCTACAATGTGAGTCTGTTTAATGCATGTTCCCATTTTTTTGGAAACCATGGCTCCATTAGTTCCACTACCTCTAGTTGTTTTAAATAATATAGCCAATGTTTTCATAGTTTGACCTTATGACCTTAAGTCAAAGGAAGAAAAAAATATGCCCCTACTTTTTTTCTACAGTACCACAGCCCCCAAAATCTTCATAGAATTCTAACTAATTTTACAGATCATAAGCTGGCTACTATCTACAATATTAAAGATAAGTACTCTATGGGATATGGAACAATATTTTGATACAAGGACAAAAAGTTTAAAGAATAAATTAAGAAATTGAGTAATAAAAGCATTTGATTTAAACACTATTCAAAGTAGTTATAAAATTTAGAGAATCACCATACCTCCAGTTTCAACACAGAAAATGAATTTGGCAAATCCATGATACCTGCTTTCATGTAAAAGGCAACAAAAACTTTTTAGCATCCTCTCCCTGTACTGACACAATATAACCTCTAGACTAAAGTAGTGCCTTTTTAAAATTCTGGTCTTTTTAATAACCAAAAAAATTCAATTTAGTCATTGGGTGTTCTAAAACATACTTAGCTCCTTATTGTAAGATGCTTCCACATGAAGAGTAAGCCTCTCCTTGATTTTATGTCATTAATTTGGAAGATATGATCAAAACACAATCAATATCTCATCATTCTTTTTTTTTCCAAATGCTTTATTAACTTCTGGTTAACATCATTCATTTCCGCCAGATTTTGAGTCACAAATTTTCTCCCCATTTTCCCCCTGCCCACAACCCCAAAATAGCAGTCCCACAGGATATCCCCTCCTCCAATCTGTTCTCTCCCATATATCCTCCCATATCCCCTTCAACTTTTCCAGTAGGGCATGATGGATCTCTATGCCCCAGTGCCTGTATATCTTATTTCCCAATTACATGTAAAATAGTATTGATAATAGTATATATTTATATATTTTTAAACATTTGGTTTTAAATCTTTGAATTCCAGATTCATTCCCTTCCTCCCTTGTCACCCACCCTTACTGGGAACATAACCAATTCAATATCATCTGTACGTGTGTAGCTAATGCAAAACATTACCATAGTAGATATATTGTAAAAGACTGATTATATTTCCCTCCCTATTATACCACCTCCCACAAGTTCTATTCTCTACTTTGGTCCTGTCCCTTTTCAAAAGTGGGTGCTTCCAACTTCCCTCCCCCCCAGCCTTCCCTCCTTTCCATCATCTCCCCTCTCATTCCCTTCCCCTACTCTATGGTAGGGTGAGATACCCTATTTAGTGTGTATGTCTTTCCCTCCCTGAACCAAGGGAAATAAGATTGACCCGTTCCCTTTTGCCTTCCTGCTCTTCCCCTCCATTGTAACCATTTCCCTTTGCCTCTTTTATATGAGATAGTTTACCCCATTTTATTTCTCCCCATCTCCTCTCATTATATTCCTCTCTCACCTCTTAATTTCACCTTTTAAGTATCATCCCTTCCTATTAAATTGGTCCTGTGCCCTCTATATATGTATACTTATAAACATATATATATACACATTTACATATGTAAATACGCCCATATACCCTCCAATATAGATTATATATATTTCTATTCCCTTCAATGATTTTAACACTGAGAAAAGTTACATCAGTTATAATTATCATTTTTCCATTTAGGAATGTAAATATTTCAACTTTGATAAGTTCCTTATGATTTCTTTTCCCTGTTTACCTTCTCATGCTTCTATTGCTTCTTGTATCTGAATGTCAAATTTTCTATTGAACTCTGTTTTTTTCTTCAAGAATACTTGAAAGTCCTCTGTTCCACTGAATGATCACATTTTCCCCAGAAACATGATACTCAGTTTTGCTGGCTAGGTGATTCTTGGTTTTAACCCCAGCTCCTTTAATGTCTGGAATATCATATTGCAGGCCCTTTGATCCCTCAGTGTAGAAGCTGCCAAGTCCTATGTTATCCTGATTGTGTTTCCACAATATTAAAATTGTTTCTTCCTGGCTGCTTGTAATATTCTCTCCTTTATCTGGGAATTTTAGAACCTGGCTATAATATTCCTAGGAGTTTCCTTTTTGGGATCTTTTTCAGGAGGTGATTGTTGGATTCTTTCAATCTCTATTTTGCCGTCTGGTTCTAAAACATTAGGGCAGTTTTCCTTGAGAATTTCTTTAAAGGTGATTTCTAGGTTCTTTCTTTGATCATTGCTTTCAGGTAGTCCAATAATTTTTAAATTGTCTCTCCTGGATCTATATTCCAGGTCAATGGTTTTTCCAATGAGATATTTCACATTACCTTCTATTCTTTCATTTGTTTGGACCTGTTTAACAGTATCTTGATTTCTCATAAAGTCACTAGCTTCCATTTGCTCCAGTCTAATTCTGAAGGAATGATTCTCCTCAGTGAGCTTTTGAGTTTTTTTCCATCTGGCAAATTTGGCTTTTTAAGGCATTCTTCTCCTTATTGCCTTTTGAGGCCTCTTTTGCCATTTGGGTTAGTCTATTTTTCAAGATGTTATTTTCCTCAGTCAGGCTGTTGACTCTCATTTCATAATTTTCTTGCATCATTCTCATTTCTCTTCCCATTTTTTCCTCCACTTCTCTTATCTGCTTCTTAAGGTCCTCTATAGTCTGTAAACAGATCATATTTTCTTTTGAAGCTTTTGGTGCAGGAGCTCTGACCCCACTGTTCTCCTCCTGTCCCATGCTTTGATCCTTTTTGTCCCCAAACTAGGAGTTAAATGTTGGAATCTTCTGTTTGTTTTGCTTCTTTGCCTGGACATATTGCCACT